>JARHVA010001575.1:2655000-2842500 GCA_037957365.1 Torreya grandis
TAATTATCTTCTTTATAATTTTAAGTGGTCATTGGTTATGAATTTAGAATGTGGTACAATTTTATATAAGTGAACTTTTTAAGGTTTAATAATTTGATAGTGCTTATGAACTCTGATATTAACCTATCACTTTTTTAGATTTTTTAGGTTTAAAATTGAAAATTAGAGTTACATATTAATTTTATCATTTTATTATATTGAATATTAGAATTTGGTTGAATTCTTCTGCTTGAAAAGTAATGAAATAAACTTATTAGTTTTAGAAAGATGTGTGGTTGATAAGTCAAATTTTTATGCATTGAAAATATTCATGTAATTATTCATTAATTACAGAGATGTAACTTATTTAATTGATTATTTGAAAATGAATTGATGTTATATTATTTTTTAAATTGTTTGATAAACTCTTGTAATTGTATGATAAACTCATCTTTAATATCACAAATGATTCATGAAAAAAATAGTGAGAGAATCACATGCCATATAAAAATTTCATATTTTTCAATGCTAGAAAAGGTACATAAAGGACTTGTGCAAAATAAATAAGTGACTCGAGTATGATTTCCAAGGTTTGGCATAAATGAACTATCGGAGTTGTTGCTAGAATCCGGATAATGCAAATGCAATAGAGACGTGATCACACGAGATGAAGCTAGTGCACATCACATAGATGCTAAAGCAATTTGAAATTATACAAGGAGATAAATTACACAAGACAAATAGGAGAAAACCCAATATTTGATTTAACATAAGACGGCCAAAGTGAAGAATACATATAGGAGAGCACGTAAGTAACTCCTCCACAAAAGGTGGTCAAAGCACCCCAAGAATAGACTATAACTCCTCCATGAAAGGTGGTGACATGGTGCTAAGAATAGAGAAGTAACTCCCATACCCAGAATAGCTAGTTAAAGGAGTTACTTATGACATTCTTATGACATCTATGACACATCTATGACACACATCTCCACATAAGTTAGCCTATCCCACGAATGTAGAAAAACTCCATGTATGCACAAATATATAATTTTCCTAATTAAATAATAGGGAAAAATAAAAACCTACACTAATACCCCCCCATAAGCATAGCTTAGGTGGGTAGTGTGGAAATATAAAATGGGTCCCAACAACTAGGCCTGATGAGGTACCCATGTACAAATGCAATCTCCCATAAGATAGAGAAAATGAGAAAACCTGTAGGAAAAAACTCCCCCCCCACCAAAAGAGAGACATAAAAGAAAATGAAGAGGCTAGAAGGCCCCCCCTAAAGATGGTGTTGCTGCAGATGTGGACCACACCCCAAGAAGAGCTTGTAGATGAATGAACTTGCTCTTGATGAAAGGTTTGGTGAAGATGTCTGCAACTTGCTCTGAAGATTGACAAAATATCAAGTCAATGACTTGACTATGAATAAGCTCCTGAATGAAATACATGTGAATCTGTATGTACTTGGTCCACTGGTGCTAAACTGGATTCTTACAAATCTGAATGGTACTCTAGTTGTCACAATAAATGATGGTGGCCTACCTGATAGGAATGCCATACTCAAAAAGTATCTCCTGAAGCCAAATAGCCTCAATAGCTACATTAACAGCTCCTTTATACTCTACCTCTGTGGATGATATAGCAATAACATTTTGATTTTTGCTAGACCAACTAATAAGACCAAAATCTAGAGATAAATTATAACCAGAAGTGGACTTGTAAGTCTGTGAATCGCCAGCCCAGTCTAAATTTGTATATCCAACCAAGTCAACCTCTATGCCAAATCTGTAATGAATCCCATATCTATGTAAACCCTGTATGTAATGCAAGATCCTTTTAGCTACTTTCTAATGTAGCTCATAAGGTTCTTGCATAAATTTGGAGACAAGTCCCACTGTATATGATATGTCAGGCATGGTGTGAGTCAAGTAGATGAGACTACCAACAAGTTGTTGATACCGAGTGGCATCAACTAATGGTGAAGAATAGTCAGCCTCAAGCTTGAATCCTAATAGAAAGGGAGTCAGAGATGGCTTGCAATCAACCATGTGAAACTGAGCCAATAAGTCAAGAGCATACTTAGGATATGCAAGAGAAATCCTTGAATCTGATTGTGAGATCTCGATGCCAAAGAAGTAGTGTAACAAACCCAAGTCTGTCATGTCAAATCTATCTTGGAGAGATGCCTTCACCACTACAATAGCTGATGAAGAACTCCTGGTGATCAAAAGGTCATCAACATATAGAACTAAAATTAGAAGCGAATCATCCTACCATAAAAAATAGACATTGGGGTCAAAATGGCACCTAGTGAAACCCGCTGTGAGAAGTAAGGAATCCATCTTGGCATACCAAGCCTGAGGGGCATGTTTGAGGCCATAGATAGATTTTATAAGTCTACATACTAAGGAAGAATCTTGAACAAATCCTGGTGACTGCTCCATGTAAATCTCCTCCTCTAGGTCTTCGTGAAGAAAGGCACTCTTCACATCCATCTAGTGCACATCCCAACCATGTGCTACCATAATAGCCAAGGTGAGTCGGATAGAAGTCATCTTTGCAACAGGTGCAAAGGTCTCTAAGTAGTCAATGCCTACCACCTGTGAGAAACCCTTGGCAACCAATCATGCCTTGTACTTATCAACTGACCCATTTGCTGCAAACTTGGTTCGATATATCCACCTACATTGAACCATCTTCCTTCTCTTAGGAAGTGAAGTCAAATTCCAAGTGTGATTTTTGATTAAGGAAGAATATTCTTCATCCAAACACTATCCCACTCAAGTACCCCTGATGCCTCTCAAAAAGTCTATGGATCCAAAACTGAAGCAAAGAAGGCATGTGGATCTCTCTAAAAATCCCCCTAGTATGTCTGTCATCTGCGGGATCTCCTATCCAAGTGCCACCACTCTCAAGTGTCTGTCTGGCCCAAAGTGGCCTAGAAGTGGGCAAGTCAAGTGCTAACTCCTCATCCTCTGACTGACTAGAGGTGGATGACTCTGCATCACTATCCTCACTGTCTGAACTTGAAGAAGATGTCTCTAGCTTAAGAACCTACTATGGCTGATCTAAATTTGATGAGGAATCATCACGAAGAAGTAGATCTGATGAGGGAGAAGAAGTGCCAAGTGTTGAGTCTCTAGGATTCTCTTGAAAATGGACACTTCTCTCAATGAACAACTTATGAATGGTCGGATCTAGAATGCGATACCCCTTAATACCATCTGGATATCCTACAAAGATGTAAGGCTTGGACTGACATTCCATAGCTTTGCATTTCTTCTTTGGTATGCGGGCCATGGCTGGGGATCTAAAAACCCTAAAGTGCTCAACATCAAGTTTCCTTTTATGCCAAGCTTCAAAGGGTGTTATCCCTTTCAAAGCTTTGTGAGGAACCCTATTTTGAATGTATCAAGCACAATTGATGGCTTCAACCCAGTACTATGGTGCCAAGGATTTGGAGTGAATCATATAGCTACCCATCTCTTTTAAGAACCTATTTTTGCATTTTACAACCCCATTTTATGAAGGACTGTAAGTGACTGTGCACTACAAATCAATCCCCTCTATGGTGTAAAATTGCTCAAACCTGTTGCTGACATACTCCCCTCCATTATCAATTTAAAGAACCTTGATGGATTTTTCACTCTATTTCTCAATAAGAGCCTTGAAGTCTAGAAATTTTTCAAACACTTCAGACTTTTGTTTGAGAAAATATATCCAAGTGTACCTAGAGAAATCATCAATGAAAGTGAGGATATACTTGGCCCTTGTGAAAGATGGTTTCGAAAAGGATCCTGATACATCACTGTGGACTAACTCTAAAGGTTTTGAAGCCCTCCAAGCTTTGCCTTTGTTAAATTTTGCTTCGAGATGCTTTCCAAGGGAGCACCCCTTACAAAGTCCTTTTGAGAATTGGACACGAGGCAAGCCAATGACCATGTCATTTTTGCAAAGTTGTTCAAGGTAGCGGTAGTTAAGGTGGCCAAACCACTCATGCCATAATTTGCTAACTTCATTTGAATGAGTTAATAATGCTGTTGGAGAAGAATCAGGCGCAAAATGTGAGAAGGTGTATAACCTTACTTGGTGATCTATTCTACCCATTGCCACTATAGTATCACTATGCAACTCCCTGATAGCCACTGAATCTAGTGAAAACTCAACTCTCATGCCTCGCCAATGTGAGTGATTTGGTACACTGATAGGAGATTGGTTGAAAAAGAAGGAACACTTAAAACATTATTGAATGTTCCTCCTTCCATTTCAACTAACCATCTTCTTGCAATAGAAACTGATGTGTCATCACCCAAACTAATTGAAGTCATGCTACAAGGCTCTAAAGATGAAAACTCAACTAGTGAAGAGCCCATGTGGTGAGAATCACCCGAGTTAATGACCCATGAAGAAGTAGAAGCTGTTGTAGCTACAAGGGCCTTACCCTTTTCTTTCTCCTTACCCTTTCCTTTTGCCTTAGTATAATCTTGGGTAGATGAATTCTGCTTGATGGACTTAGGAACACCTATGTTGTGTTTCTCTAGAAGATGAGTTAGGTGATCTATTTGTTTCTTCATGCATTTGTGTTCATCATGCCATGTCTTATTACAATAGGCACACTTAACCTTCTCCTTCTTAGGTTTAGCATTGGAGGAGGAAGACTTAGTGTTTTTTTGGCAAGATTGTTGTTTCATTTCTTCTTCTCTTGGTCCTTATTCTTTTTCTTCTTCTCCTTTGTTGAAGTCTTATCCTTACCATTTCTAGCTATCAAGGCTTGGGGTTGAGTAGACTTCATTGTGCCTATTTGAATTAGCTTATCTTGCTCCCTAGTCAAGTTAGTAATGAATGAATCCAAAGAAGGCATTTTCCATGTAGTGCCAAGGGCACTTTTTGTGGCATGGAAAGTGGAGACAAATAATGAATAGCTTGGACCTAACTTTGTGAGAATAGAAAGGATGAGTTGATCATATTTCTTCTCTATCCCACATTATTTAAATTGCAATCTAAGGGCCTTAAACTTAGTGAATAAGTCCTGTAGGGTGTCAAAATTGTTAGGACTTAGACTTATGAGTTCGTTTTCGAGCTCATGACCTCTCATCTCATCAAGCTTCCCAAATAAGGTTTCTAGGGTGTCCCATATGTCTTTGGGAGTCTTGGAGGTTTCTAAATGGAAGAGAAGTTTTGGAGACATGGACAAGATCAGTAAACCATAGGCTTCATCACTACGGTTGTACCACTTGACCTTTTGAGCATCAATATTGGGTTCTACTTCAGTACCCATGGTGATCCTATACAACCCTTTGCTTCTAAGAATGATTGACATTTTAACCTTATATTCATGATAGTTGAAGGGTGTTAGGGGTTTAAGTTGAAAAGAATTCATTTTAAGCTGAATTTAGGTGAAGTTGTGTTGATTGCAAGTTGTGAAATTATGCAGAAAGGAGAATGAAAACAAAGATTGCAAGTGCTAAAAAGTAATCACACCCGCCCCCAAAATGTTGAGCCCCCCAAAAATATGCAAGTGCATGCTCAAAAGACATTGATCTCAACTGAGAATGCGTCTTAGAGCAATTAGCGCAAGACTTTAAGCAAATAGGATGTCGAACTCAGCCGAAAATGCGTCCCAAGAGACCCAAATTTTAGGCACTTTATAAACTAGTGCATTTTTAACAAATAACAAGCCTATGCTATGGATAATTGAAATACAAATACTTTTTAAAAAAATGGCACCCAAATTTGAGCTATCATTTGCAAGATATTAAAGATTCAATTTCTCATAAACTAGTGTTTTTGCAAAAAAATAACACTAAAACATTAAAAAAATGCCTATTTTGAGAGAGAAAGTGGCCTTCCAACCACTTATTAGACTTAACACAGAGTGAGGAATCCAAAGGAGGTATTTATGAGGGGGAATTGGCCTCCTGCCAATCTGGGCCTCACCCTTCGTCTTCGACAGGCAAAGATACAAATTTAAATTTAAACCTCCAAATTATCAAAGCTTACAAATTGTCTAAAATACTTAATACTCAGTCAAATTAACTAATTTTTTTTGGACAAGTCAATTTTAAACTGAAAAAATAAAGTAAAAGACAATTTAATGGATGGCCAAGTGTTTAAGGGCCCACATGGGACGCCAAACAAGGAAAAAGTGTGCCATTTAAAAACAAATAGTTTTAAAATTTGTTGGGCAAAAAAAATAGCAGAGTCACTAAATTTGTAGACCTCACAAATCTCAATGCACAACAACAAGTTTCAACACAACAGAGAAGAGACAAAGTACCCAACCACAAATTTGATGCACTCTATGTTTTATTGGTTGCTCTCCACTACCTCACCATGTACCTCTTACACGTTGGACGCTGTGCAGCTCCACTTCGCCCTGCTGGAGTCCTACTCCATACACATCTCATCCTACCAGATGCCCCACATGGATCTCCTCCACGTGCAGATGCGCTTCTTGGAGAGCTGCCCCAAGCTGAAAGCGGCGTCCAAGAAACAGAAACCAGATGTGCAGAGATCTCTCTTTTCTTGCAGAATGACAAAAAAGGAGAATTCCACTGCCTTTGCTAAAGCCACAATAGATATATACAAGATGTCTCCATAAATTTTAATGTAGATATCTAAATGGTAGATCTGAATGAAACTCAACAGAAGTAATTTTTGTTTTAACAAGTTTCTGTATGGATTTGCATGAGTTTTCAAGAAACTCTACAAAAACTCTCAAATACAACTGAGTTAAACAAAAAAACTACTAAGAAAGCAAAGTAAGAATTTTAGAATAAACTAATAGAATAACCAGACACACGATTATCGGGGTAGCTCTAATACCATATCAGAGTTGTTGCCAGAATCTAGATAATGCGAATACAATGGAAACGTGATCACACGAGATTAAGCTAGTGCACATCACATAGATGCTAAAGCAATTTGAAATTATACAAGGAGATAAATTGCACAAGACAAATAGGAGAAAACCCAATATTTGATTTAACATAAGATGGCCAAAGTGAAGAATACATATAGGAGAGCACGTAAGTAACTCCTCCATAAAAGGTGGTCAAGGCACCCCAAGAATAGACTGTAACTCCTCCATGAAAGGTGGTGACAGGGTGCTAAGAATAGAGAAGTAACTCCCATACCCAGAATAGCCGGTCAAAGGAGTTACTTATGACACCTATGACACATCTATGACACACATCTCCACATAAGCTAGTCTATTCCACGAATGTAAGAAAACTCCATGTATGCAAAAATATATAATTTCCCTAATTAAATAATAGGGAAAAATAAAAACATACACTAATATGAACTATTTTTAAACACCATGAGAGACTTGTGTCTTCCTTAAGAATGACTCGTAAGATTAATATTTTGTGATAGACTTAAGTAGTTAAAGAATATTATTATTATTATTATTATTATTATTATTATTATTATTATTATTATTATTATTATACGTGTATGTATTCTTTATTATGTATAAAATTTTATTATTTAATTAGAACCATGTTATTTTGTTGTCAAACCCAAACTTGTAGCTTAATACTTGGTTGTGCATGGTTTTCCTAATTTGGGGTCAATGGATGGGGTGGCATGGGGAGCCAATGGATTGGATCATTTGATTCACTCTTTTATTATATATTTACTTAGAAAATACTTGGATTTCAAGTGGTAAGTACATTAACTAAATGCAGGTTACATTGTAGGGATCATTAACTTAAAGGATATTGATTTTATTTTTTATGGTTTAAATTTTATTGAACATTAAGTCATTATAAGAATTGTATTATTCAATTTGAATCTATTTTTAATAGATCTTTGGAGTACAAGTATAAAATTTTAGCTGAGAGATGAATATAAATAATTTTATTGGGAAAGTTTCATTATAAATCATAAAATATATATTTTACAAATTTTTGATGTTTGTTGATATTTTTTTGATTATAAAAAATGATGTTGATAAATATGTCTTTTTTTATTGATTAATGTTTTTTCAAATATGATTATTATAATTATTTATTCAATTAAAATTTAATCATAATAAGTATTTACAAAGAAAATAATGTTTCACACACAATTCTTAATCTTTAAGAATATTTTGGGATATTCTTAGAATTTTATTAATGGTAATATGAAGACTATGATGCTAGATTAATTTCATTTAAAAATTATTTATTTAAGGAAAAGTTACTTAATCTTTTATCTTGATGACATAGACTTATGTTTAGGTTTTTGGGCTTATAAGTTGTCATGAATTAAGATTGATCTTTCATTTATGTTTAAATGTTTGAAAAAGTAGTTTAATAAAAAAATGATTATATAGGAATAATCAAGAATAATGTTATTGTTCTTAATTATTGTTATATGGTTTATGTTATAAACTTAATGAAGAGTTTTAAAAGAGAAAAATAGACCCAAGAATAATTATTAATATAAGGAAAATAATACCAGTGAAAAAACTTTTGGGTATTAATTTGTTTAATAATGTATAGGGTAAGGATTATTAGTGAAAGTTAAATTGAAATTAGCTAAATATCTATGCTTTACTATTAATATTGACTTATGTTTATAATGGCATGGATATATAATAATGTATAGAGCAATGATTGTTAGTGAAATCAAAATTAAAATTAGATAAATATCTACACTTTACTATTAATATTGACTTATGTTTACAATGGCATGCATATATAGCCTTAATTATCCTTAAAACCTATCAAGGATGGTAGAAAGAGTATGTTTCAAAATTTAAAAAGTATTTTATTACATAAGATCAATTTTGAAATGTAAAGATAACAAGGGATGATTAATATGACTATGTTAATATTTGAATCTAAGATTTATATTAGAAACAATCATCATTATAATGTTGTGTATTTATGTTATGTTAAAATTATTAATGGACTTAGTTTATAGATAAAATAAATAAAGAGATCATAAAATTTTACTACAAATATGAAATTCTTAAAAATGAAACACTTAATATCAGATCTAAGGTTTTCTAAAACTTAGGGAACTTTGGGAAATTTTATCTAAACTTATTTGTTTGGTATTTATTATTATTAGTTTTTTTTTAATGATGAATACATTATCATTGGGAATAGAAGGTTAATAGGGGTGTCAAAGTAGGATTTGGGATAAATTAGAGCAATCTAAATGATCAAGAAAATAAGAATGACCCATAACTTTCCCCTGATCATGAAATAATATTGCAAGGAGTATTGGTAGTTCTAGAAATTATCCAAAATCATTTAAAGGCTTAAGAGATCTCCATTGCTAACCTTTGTATAAATAATGGCTGATACAAAAATCAAAGCAATGAAGAATATGACATGAATGAGATGGCACCTTTTATTTGTGACCTTAATAATTTTCCTATGCCTCATTTTACTAGAAGGGATGTTAGAGATGTAGTGAAAGCATGGCTAGTAAATATTATAAATAAATCTGGCCTTTAAGAGATGGACTCTATTGAAAAATATTGAATATGAATATTCCATATTGGTGAAGAAAACTTTATTTAGTGAGAGACATTAAGTATCCAAAAAGTATATGTGATATTTTAGGAACAATTTTATGACAAATACCTATCTACAACTCATATAGAGAAAATTATAACTGAAATTCAACTATTATGTCAAGGAACTTATTTCATTATTAATATGAAGCTAACTTCATGAGTCTTTTAAACTATATTGAATATATGCATAGGGAATATATGAAAGAGATGAATTTTAAATTGGGTCTCTATGATGTCATCATGCTTGATGTGAATATGAATAAGTTAATTAAATTAGTTGCTACTATATAATGTTCCTATAAGGCAGAATAAAAAGAGACATCTCATCTCAATCCAAGGAGAGATTGAAAAGGTAGAGTGACCCAATTGAATAAATTCATAAATTATAAGGTTTTAAAAAGGATTAGTGAGCCAAAAAATAATTTTATAAACTTTGGAAATTATACTACAAATATTCACAAATAGAAATAAAGGTTTAAAATGACGTATTTTTTTAAAAATATAGCTAATTTCAACACACCAGTGATTTGGGCTAATGAAATACTAATGCAATCTAGAGGATCTATTTTAGGTTGTTGGAATCATGGTAAATAATATTATCAAGAAAAAATCCTAGAATGAAAAAGGCATCAAGGGTGTAAAAATCAAATTTACGCAATCATGGATAATCTTTTAGAAAAAATCAAACCAACATAGTTAAGCTGAGAGGTGACAATTCTAGATATGCGATTTATATTTTAGTTGATTAAAGTGAATATAATATCTTATACCTAATTCTATAGTAAATAATATGGAATATAAACTATAAAAATGTAATCAAAATAGGAGGCAAAGCTAAGCATTAAAAGGCATTAACCGGTGTTTTAGTTTGTGAAGCAAGTTTCGATAGACTTAGATGTCTTTGTGACTAAATTACATATTATTATTTAATTTAGGTTCATATGATGTCATACTAGTAATGGATTAGCTCCATTTGTGTCAAGTGAAATTTTTTTATTTTTAGAGAAAGATCTAATGTTTTAATGATCAAGTTTTTTCAGTAATGGGCAAGGCATTAAAAGACCCTTGAATGTGGTTAATTTCATTGTTAAAAAATCAAAAGGAAGCTAAGGATGGATGCCAAAAAATGTATATACAAATTAAATATTTATCTAAATAAGAACAACTAAATGTGCATGATCATATAATCCTTTAGGAGTACAGAGATACATGTTTCATAAAGAGTTATAGTGGATGTCCCTATTATAAAAGTTATATTTTTCTATACATGTATTACTTAACTTAGTTCATGAATCCAAAACACCTAAAAGAAACACAAATAAAAATATAATAAATAGTAAGTAAAGGTTTGATTCAACTTAGTCATTTTTGTTAAGAAAAAAGATAATATCTTAATATTTTGCTTATAGGATGTTGAACAAATCAAGAGTTAGAAAAAGTAACCGGTACCCTATATTGACAAACTTTTAATCAAATAAAGGGAGAAGCAATGTTTTCCAAAATAGATATACAATATGGTTATCATTAGTTATGTATTAAGGTTGAATAATTCCATAGAAAAAACTATAAACGAGGTATATACACTATGAATTCACTCTCATGACCTTTGGGTTAAAAAATGTGCATGCTGCATTAATGAATCTCATGAACAATGTGTTAAGATACTATCTTGAGCACTCTTTTTAGAATTTCTTAGTGAAATAATGATTTCTTCACGTAATATTCAATAACATGAACATCATTTTTAGTTGCTTTACAAAAGCTATAAGAAAATATGCTTAAATGGAAAATTTCCAAGTATTCATTTTTTTAAGACAAGATTCATTATCTTGATCATAACATGTCTAAGAAGGTTGTAGTAGTAGATTTTATAAAAGTTAAATTTATCATGGAATGTCCTATGCCTAAAAAATTTTACTAAGTAATAATAATAATGGATCTTACTAATTATTATCAAATATTTATTAAAACCATTTTAAGAGTTTCTAATCCTATAACTTCCCTTCAATTATAAGGTAAGAAGTTTTTGTTGACAAGGTAAAATTTTAGGAAACTTTTATTAAGTTTTAAAATTTTATTTCTTTATAACCTATTATATTGATACCTAGTCCCATTAGTGATGTCGAGATTCTTAATGATTTTTCATTGTTGCCTTGTGCAGGCCATATGTCATGTAACAGATAATGAATACTCATGGTATTGGCATACAATTAATCTTGAAGAATTAAAATATCATATAAGGATAAATAAGAGAATGTTGAGAACCCTATTATGAAAAAAATCATAAATATATAAACACATGCATCATATTTACTAAAATAAAGCATACAACAAAAATATCATCTAAGTATTTAACAAACACTATTATAAGAAAAACTACACTCAAATAATTTATCTTTCATTAAGATGTACAACATACTTAGTAAAAACTTACATATTTATTTACATTCACCCTAAAAAATGATGATGTTTACACATAAACAAGGAATCCACTATTGAAACCTTCAAATCCTAACTCTGATCTTTCTCTAATTTCTTGGTCACAAAATCTACAAAATGTCCAACCTGATTTAGATACAAGTGTCTCAAATTAGAGGTCAAGTTACTTATTTATAATTTTCCTATATCCCTTCGACCCCTACCAAATATTTTGATTTATCTCTCATTGTCCACCTTGTTGGATTATTTTTATGATCCAGAGTATTTTGTTTATTTTTAGTTAGTTTGTTTTAATGTTTATAATAAAATTGGTTCATGGGAATTAGTTGAGACCCGTAACTAATTGAGAAAGCCTATAAATATTTTTACCTTTCTTGTAAATAAAAACTTGACATAATATATTATTCTATTTTGCCAAATATTTTATTGGCAATGTAAATTTACAGTTATTTCTTCAATTACTCGAGTCTACAATGGTTTCAAAGCATTGGTTTGTAATGGAGGATTTAAATCTAATTTGTATGAGACTTCAAAGAGGATATTAAAACTATAATACTTTTTTCATACCATGCTCAAGGATGGTTAATGATAGTAAGTATCATTTTGTTCCAAAAATTGGTAGATTTTGAAACAAAGAAATATATAACTACTTAATCAAGGAAACCAAGAACACTGGTTATTTTGGTTCATTCTTTTACTTGAATTTTCATTCCTTATTCCATTTCATATAAATGGTAGTAATATGCAATGAGAGGATTGTGCTTCTAGAAACTCATCGACGATTAGGGAGTAATAATTTAGTAGGTTCCATGCCATTGATAATTTAAGATGATCTATAGATTCTATATTATTATAATATGGAATGAAAGAAATAATTTAAAAGACTCATTGAAAAACAAAAGCATTTGATTCAAATTTAGATGGTTGTTTAAATTGGGATTTTGCATTAAATCCTTTGTATTCTCTTACAATGCACTATTTTTCACCAATATCCATTTGCTATGCTAGTTTTTTTACACATTTGATTTGAAACAATAGTTAAGAATGAAGATGACATAGCTAGTATGAGGTAGTTTAATTTGAACATTATTTACACAGTGCGACTTGTGATTCAACTAGAATTTCACTGTCTCTATAGGATTTGCACTAATTAGTTTTGAAATGATAGTTAATTGCATATAAATCCACTTGCATGGAAGACAGTTGTGGGTGATGAGTTAGAAAGTACAAATTAGTAATACAAAGAAAAATACTAATTATATGTGTGTTGTACAAGAGAATAAAATAGCATGTATCCTTCCCTCTAATGGAAACTTATAACAAACTCTATATGTGAAGAAGATGCCTTTAAAATCCCTAAAAATATAGTGGGCTTCACCATCCAAAAGTGTCAATCAAAACATTATGTAATTTTTTTTACCATCTATGATTTTTTTAATTATCTTTCATTTAAAAATAATGGTTATATAGAATTTATTGTCATTTTATTCCTAAATTAATTAAAGGTGAGGTGGATAAATCATTTTTAGTAGTCACTTGAGAACATGAGGTCAAGGGTTCAAAATTCAAAACTATATTTTTGAAAAAAATTACCTTTTACAAGGAATTTCTTATTTTCAAATACTTTGTAAAGAAAAATGGGTGATATAAGTTGCATAACTCTAGAGACACTGGTTATAACTTTTATGACCTATCATTAGTTTATGTGAAGGTGGTCATGTGACCAACTGAACTATAGGTTTTTAGATATTCTAGACATAATAGAATAGTCTATTTTGCATTTTGAAGCTTCCATATATGGTTTTTGTGATAAATATATTCTATGATGTATAAAGGTACATTATATATGAAAATTGACACCTTCAACATGAAAATTTTCATAATATCACATCATGCTTGTGTTTTTAGAGACAACATCATCCTTTACAGGTCCATCAAGATCCTTGTAATTGACAAAGTGTAAGTGTCACATTGGAGGTTGGAGGATCCATTGGAGGCTGGAGGACACTTACCCTCTCTAGTTAGCTATTCACTCAGAGTATGGATTCAATGCTTGAATGGAATATTTTGGCTTGTGTTCTTGCTTTCAATTCCATTTTTGGCTTTCTATATCTGCTATTCATGACATGAAGTAGACATAGTTAGTTGTTTTTATTTCTCTTGATACATGGATTCTCATCTCTCACTTGATAAGGGGATAATATTTAGGCATTAAAATTTATTGGGCATCATAAAGATGTGCCATACAAAGTATGGGTTTGTCACTTGGATAGGGACCTGTGTGGGACCTTATGTGTGTCCATGTAATTAGACATGTCATATCATGTTATACTATAATACGGTATGATGATCACCAGGGATTAGTAGGCCTTGATTATGTTAATCAACCATTTTTTTCCATAACTCACAGGGGTGGGCTTTTTTATGGAGTGGCATAGTTTTTGGTCAATACCAGAGATATAGTGTACCACTTGTAGTTGCGACAGAGTTTTTTTTATGAATTAAAAGTCATTTATCTAGTTCATTCATCTTCTATACCCCTTTGGATCAAGGGGAGTTTTTTGGATTATTTTAATGATCCAAATTATTATATTTATTCTTAATTAGTTTATTTTAATGTTTATAATAAAATTGGTTCACGGGAATTGGTTAAGACCCGTAACTAATACAAAAATCCTATAAAGCTTTTTACCTTTCTTGTAAATAAAAAAAATGACGTAATATATTATTCTATTTTTCTAAATATTTTATTGGCAATGTAAGTTTATAGTTATTTCTTCAATTATCTAGGCCTACACACCTAACATGCCACAAGTCCCTTGTATTAAAAATTTAATTCTATGGTCCATTCACCTCTCTTGTAGTGGTATATTATATCTCTCTCAAAGCATATTATTATTCAACTTGGATCAATCATGTGAAATATACATTCTCCTTGTGTGGATGCTTACCATATATCAAATTATCCTTCATTATATTTCCATATGTGTTTCTTAATAAAATTTGTGATTTTAATAACCTAGGTAGTGTATATTATCCTTCCCAAATGATGCAACCACAGTTAGGGGTCTTAGTTAAGATATGACATAGACCACGAGGCCCTCATAATACACAATAGAATATGCAATAAAATTCATCAACACACATATATATATATATATATATATTTATTATATTTAAATCAATAGGATTTAAAACATACATAATAACAAATATGACACACATTATCACAATTAGATGTATTAAAATAGTAGATTCATATATCTATGCTTTCTAACTTACAATATTTATAAGTAGAGCCTAACTCTCAAAACAATCACTCATAATTATTATTACACACCAATACCCTAGCCAACCTCTCTTGAAGAAGTGTCGGGGCATGCTTATATAATCACAAGACCCGCCTATTTACATTAAGTGATTTACACTCACTAACAACATTTAACACACCTTAACACACCACATATATTAAATAAATCTCATAATTCCAAGGCACTAACATGTTATAACTTAACATGTCATAAATTTCTATATCATGGGAAATATTAAATGAATCCATATCAATTTCCCATGAATTTTGAAATTAAATTCTAAACAATTAGAAATATATCCATTCATAACACATCACAAGGATATGTGTGCCAAATCCAAGTGCCCATGAATAAATTCACATTAAGTCGTAAGATGTTGTAACCAATAATTATGCTAGAAACCCTTATGTGGTTATCCTCATGTATGTTCAAGAACATTACCATAATTTACTACACTTTACACAGATGACTATCACATCAGTGAATGACTTGCACATTAGAGAGAAAACTCTTCTAAGAAATCTCATAATTGTTTTTGGTTCCGGTGAAAACCAAACTTTGTAGGGATCCAAATGAAAATAGACTTATAAATTTGATCCATAAATCAATGCAAAATTGAGTTTTCAAAACATACTAACACTATTTATAAAAATCTCCACAAGCTTATTCAATCAAATACAAATAGAAATACAAGTAATAATAGATGCATGAAACATTACAAACACATGTGTGCTTAAAAACAACTTAAAATTAAACTAGACATGTGCACACAAAGGTGGCACAAAATAACACAAATAATTTATACAACATAAAATAATTATGTAAATTTAAAACAAAGACATATGTGTAATAAGACACACAAAAAACACAGTTAGAAATATTTCCTAAACTATTATATTTTTTATTGATGCAAAATTGCATGTAAACCTAGATGCTACTACATCATACACCCTAGGTAATAGAAAACATGAACTCTTATTCATGCACCTTTTAACAACTATGCAATGATGTTCTTTGTTTTTATCTTATGATGCACTTATCCATGTCACATCTTATATTCCTCAACCTTTACATGTTATCAAATATTATGTATATTCCTTTATATGTGAAGTATATTTCTAACTCGCATGTCAATCACCTTTTCCAATTCATCATGTTATTTTTAAGGCATCTAATAGCTCCCATCTATTTATTTATAATATGTGCTTTCATTTCACTAATTTTTCCTTCATAATATGGATAAAAATCAGCCACATTGAGAATAGGTGATATATAAATCCTTTTAGGAAACTCTATTTCAATTGCATTCTTCACAAAATTTTACAAAATTAAATATGGCCCAATAGTTTTCCATTTCAACTTATCATAAGTTCCCTTAGGAAATATTTCCTTTCTCAAGTGTGTTAGTAATAATTATTCAACCTAATAATTTAATTCTCTTCTCTTCGCATATGTTTCATTTGTATTGTGCAATGATTTTATCCAACTATTTATGCATTTGCCTATGCACTTCTCATAAATGCTCTACAAAATCCTTTGCTTCAACAATTCTCTTTTTCTCACCTTTCATGTTGCATAGCTCCAAAAATTATTAGGAATCAACCCATTAAAATATAAAGTGTTTTCTTTATTGTACTCCTAATCACTAAATTATTATATGCAAACTCTATTCGTACCATAATATTATACCATGTTTCTGGCTTTCCTTCAATTAAACATCTCAATAGATTACCTAGAATTATATTTACTACTTTTATTTATCCATCTATCTGAGGATGGTATGTTGAAAAAAACTAAAACTTTATCTTCTAAAATGTTCTACATAAATTTTCAACAAATTTTACATATTTTTAGAAACTCTACTATGTAGAAAATAACATAGTTTTAAATTTTCCCTAAAAAATAAGTTAACAATGTTTGTGACATCATTACTTTTCTTGCAAGAAGGAAAATGTTCCATCTTAAAAAATTTGTCCCTAGTCACAAATATGGAATCATTTCCTCTCTATTTTCTAGGCAAACCTTAAACAAAATCCATACTTATATCCTCACATGTTTCTATTGATTAGATAATGGTTAATACAACACTATAATTTAACTTATCCCTTTTTCTAGTTAGAAAAATTTCTAGTTAGAAAAATCTACACACTTGAACATATTTTCACACACACTCATTTATAGCCAAAAATCATTTTTTGCTACTTGCACTAATGTTTTGTCATAATTAAAATGACCTACCGAACCTCCACTATGATTTTCCTTGATCAAATTATTATGCATTCAATTTATTGGTAAAAATAAATTATTATCCTTACAACAATAATATATCTTGAACAAAATTATCTAGCCTCCACTATGATTTTTCTTGATCAAATTATTTTACATTCAATTTATTGGTATAGATAGATTATTATCCTTACAATAGCAATATATCTTGAAAAAAATTATCTATCCATGGTGTTCTATCACCACTCATTAGGTTTGTATAGTATATATATGTTTTTAAAAAATATTCATCATTTTCATATTATTCATTTATAGGATCAATCCTATGAGTTCCAATCTTAATTAATTTAACAAAATATTGTATTGGTGCGTATACTACTCTATTTGAATTTCCACTCATATATTTCAACAAAATTGAATAGCTTCATAGGAATTCAACCCACTTCATATGTCTCTTATTTAATTTACTCAGACTATTAATGAACTACAATACTTAAAGATATGTATACAATACAAACTTAGGAAATAAATAATGTCTCCATTTATTTAACACTTACAAAATTGCATATAATTCTTCATCATACACTAAATATTTATGATTCACGTCATTTAAATTCTCACTAAAATATGTGATAGGGTTTACTTATTTAATTAATATTGCTTCTATTGTTTCACCACTCACATCAAAAGCTCCTTGAAATACCTTGTTTAAATTTGGTAACGACAACACTAGTTATTTATTTATATTTTTACTCAATTGTAAAATCATTTTTATCTTTGCACATCTGTGATATCCCAATTTCTCTTCAATTCTGAAACCTGATATTTTTCTGAGTATTTCACTATATTTTACTTTTGCATGAAATAAGATACGATTTTGCAAGATAAATTCAAATAATAAATAAACCACAGTAAATCACTTAACTGGCAAATCAGTGCTCTTATTATTCTTCAGAATGATTACAATAATGAATCTCTGGCATGCATATAAAATAATACAAATATCATCTCAAAACCTGATCTTTTGCAAATCTGAAACGGCTCTAATACAGAAGATCTTGATCTGTGCAATAATTTGAATCAATACCCTGAATCAAAAACTTAATAAAATAAATACCTGTAATACCTGTGATAACTTCTATGTGAAGCTATCTCTCAAATCTGTATACCTCTGTGATAACTTTTGTATGAAGCTATCTCTCAATTTGGCAATAAATCAGCTGATATCTCACAGCCTCTAAATCGCACACAATGAAGAGTTGACGTTCTCCACTACAATGGAATCCTGGAACCCTTGGCTCAGTCTTCACAGAAGAATTCTTCAAAATCAGTAATCAATAATCAATGCATAATCAATAATGGTCTCCATTAGAAACCCTTATACCCTCAAAAAGATATGCTTTCCCTAATTAGGGTTTCTTAAATTAGAATTAGGGTTTCTAATTAAAAATAGGCTAAATAATTAATATTTGATTAAATCAATCAAATATTAATATCTCCCTCAATACATGTCAGATCCTCGAACCGATCGAAGCAGGTGAATCAGGGAGTGATTCTACACATGACCATACCAAAATAAGGCCGCTCCGCTGCATGTCAAATATCCCTAAAAAGTAGGAGCTCAAGTCCAATGTGTCTGAAATAACCTGAATGAAAACCAAATGTAGAAATTCTATGAATCAAAGTCAATCCAAGCTCCATTATGACCCTCTATCCATCCTATTAGCCTATGAAGGTCGTATAATAGGCTAATCATCAAATCTGTCAATGTCCATGAAAAAGGGGACATGACAATCTGCCCCTCCAAAAATTGCTTGTCCCCAAGCAATGTCAGAGCAAGGTACCACTCCATCCACCTGGATCCCAAGGAAAAATTCGTGTAACATCCATCATGTCACCAATCAACCCATGTGAATAAATCATCAACATCAACAACATCAAAATCAGTAACTAAAAAATTGCACTCGACACCCAAACAACTATCTGAAGACCAACTGTAGATGCCGGTAGAAGAAACCACTCTGTGGAACTCAAGCCAACTAAACCATCCACTCTGTCAAAATTCAAGTCCCTATCTAACTGATACTCACACCCAACTGGACTGTGGATATGACAATCATTGGTCCCTGAGTCACTGACACCAAAACTAATCTCTAGATGCAAAGAAAAATAAGGAGCATACCTCACCGTATGATGCTAGTAAGAACCCCCAAACTCTGCTACTGGCTCACTATTGCCAAACTGGGACTCAATGGATGGCTCCAATCTCGGCTCAACAAACATCACCTCAACATCCCTGTAAGGTAACATAGTAGAAAGGGTTCGTAAAATCTCCTCACCCAATCTGCTAATAGCACTAGTACCTCGGACAAGAACACCTTCTGTCATCTTATGTGAGTCCAGACGAACACCTGCACTATCCAGCAAATACTCCATGAATGGTTCAGTGCAGTAAAAATTATATGTGGAAGCATCAACATACTCCCCCACACATCCCAACTGATCTCTCTGTAAAGGCAGCACAACTAACTATACCACACTATCATCCATGTGAGAATAATCAATCTGGAGACTCGACTCCACTGGTATCTCAAACTCATCAGAATCAGATACTCCCAAATCCTAAACATGTGTATCAGCATTAACAACATGCTCCTCGGCAACAACTGCAGGAATGTACTCATCACCAACCACCTCAATATACAAATGATCATCTATACTCTGTAAATCAACTTCAAAGCTCATATCAACAGACTGAGTATCAACAACTATAGCATCACTGTCTAACTCTTCCATACGGAAAGAAGCAATCGATGAAACTAAGTCCTCAAAGCTGTCCATTGCATTCTCCTGGGTGTCATCTGCAATAATAGGATCCTGGGACTCTTCTACAATCTCTGTCATAACTGAGAGATCATCAACCCTTAGTGCACTAACATCTAAACACACCTCTACACTCTGAGTGCAAGCACCAGACTCGTCCTCATCTTCACTATCCTCTATCTCATAATAAACATAATAATCATGGGACATGTTGTGCTCTTGTCTAAGTGATCTGTAGTGGTCTCTTCTCAGCTTAACAAAGCGATCAAAAGACAACCTCCCCTGAGCTCATGGAGTTAATAACTCCCACTCATCCTTTGCTGTCATATACCGTGTGGGTTTGTTTTTGGATGTAGGATATGAAAGAGATTCATTTAACCTCCTCTGGGTTTCAACCAACTGGTTGAAACTTTGTTTCAGCGTCTTCATATCGTCATCCCACCGACTCTGAGTACGGGGAGTCATCATGGATACTTCCCTGATTTGTACTCAAGCTTAAAATAACTCACTTAAAAAAATAAAACAACGAATTAAAAAATAATAACTAAAAATTAGCTAATTTAAAAAAAAAGATGTCGTTTGCATGCCTTGCAAAGAAAGTAGGAGCTGTTATGCATGCCCACGGATTTGCGCTGTAGGCGCTGTTATGCATGCAATCTGAAACTTTGCAGTCCGGTTAGTTCGACAGTCAACAGTTGGTTATGCCGAGTTTTGTGTAAGCTTTCGAACACACAAGTGACATACAGCCCTGAGTGTCTTTTACAGGCTGGGCCTAAAATGACATTGGATCTGCTTAAAAACTTAATTGATATGTTTCAACCTTAGTCTTCCAACGAGTCCCTCCAACTCTTTATGGCGCAAGATTCCTTATGGCCTGCACAATATTCATACCCCGCAAACCTCTGTCGCATATTCTTTCTGTCTGTGCCTTCCGCAATATTGGAGTGTGCCTGCAATACTTCTTCAACCTCTATGTTTCTGGCTTCTGTTATTGACTATCATGCAGGTAACCTGCGTTCTTGGCTTCTGCTGGGGAGAAAAAAATTTGCGTTCCACTCTTCTTTCTGTATGGTGCGATTCTGATATGAATTTTCTGTCTTCAGGAGTTGACGCTGGGCGCCTAGGCTGATCCACCCTGCGTAGTTGTGCTGGGACTGTCCATCTTCCACGATCTGCCCCATTTTTTTTTTTTTTTTTGTTTTGTTTTGACAACCTCTGTCTGTTGGAATCTTGTTATTATCAAACCTAAATTGTAATTGATGCAGCGTGGTTGGCTTGTATATATTTTTTGAATGAAAAATGATTTGCTTGGGCAGGCTTGTTTCTCTTTCTATTTGTGTTGTTTGTCAAAGAAACAAGGAAGAAGATGCGCGCGCGGAGTGATATTGGGGGTTTTGAGTTTATGCCGAAACCTCCGCCAACTTACAAATCTCAGAAACAAGGCTTTGAGTTTATTCTCCTCACGGTTATATCACACACAGAGCCGTATATCTTCAGATTGAGCATCCAAAATAGGCCGCGTGCCTTATATTCGTTACATACTGTGTACTTGTAATTTTATTTGTCTTTTTCTGATTATAATTTGTGTGAGAACCACTGTAACCCCTGGCCTCTTTTTCTCCCTGTACGGCCTGGTACGGATATGTACAGAATCCGTACAGCGACAAATAAGAATATAGTACACCGTGTACGCTAGCCGCAGTTCTCAATCAATATTCTGGCAATGCTAGAAAGCTCTATCTATATAATTTTCTAAATCGAAAACTAAGTAAAGAAACAATCTCCTTAGGTTGGCAGGATATAGCTCTGATACCACTGTGATATCCCAATTTCTCTTCAATTCTGAAACTTGATATTTTTCTGACTATTTCACTATATTTTACTTTTGCATGAAATAAGATACAATTTTGCAAGATAAATTCAAATAATAAATAAACCACAGTAAATCACTTAACTGGCAAATCAGTGCTCTTATTATTCTTCAAAATGATTACAATAATGAATCTCTGGCACGCATATAAAATAATACAAATATCGTCTCAAAACCTAATCTTTTGCAAATCTGAAACGGCTCTAATACAGAAGATCTTGATCTGTGCAATATCTGAGTCAATACCCTGAATCAAAAACTTAATAAAATAAATCCCTGTAATACCTGTGATAACTTCTGTGTGAAGCTATCTCTCAATTTGGCAATAAATCAGCTGATATCTCACAGCCTCTAAATCGCACACAATGAAGAGTTGACGTTCTCCATTGCAATGGAATCCTGGAACCCTTGGCTCAGTCTTCACAGAAGAATTCTTCAAAATCAATAATCAATAATCAATGCATAATCAATAATGGCCTCCATGAGAAACCCTTATACCCTCAAAAAGATATGCTTGCCCTAATTAGGGTTTCTTAAATTAGAATTAGGGTTTCTAATTAAAAATAGGCTAAATAATTAATATTTGATTAAATCAATCAAATATTAATATCTCCCTCAATACATGTCAGATCCTCGAACCGATCGAAGCAGGTGAATCAGGGAGTGATTCTGCACATGACCATACCAAAATAAGGCTGCTCCGCTACATGTCAAATATCCCTAAAAAGTAGGAGCTCAAGTCCAATGTGTCTGAAATAACCTGAATGAAAACCAAATGTAGAAATTCTGCGAATCAAAGTCAATCCAAGCTCCATTATGACCCTCTATCCATCCTATTAGCCTACGAAGGTCGTATAATAGGCTAATCATCAAATCTGTCAATGTCCATGAAAAAGGGGACATGACAACATCACATTAGTGATTACAATGCACATCCCATAAAAATCCCAAATGATTGTTTTGTAAAAAATTGGGATGAACATTTGTGCCATATCTAAAAAAATTCCACACTTTATGGCAATAGAAAGTGTATGTAAAAATTATAGTAGTGTTTATTTTATATGCATTAGATACAATATTTATGAAATTTTTCTAATGCACATATAATTTATGTGGATATAGTTAAGACTGATGTCATTTAATAATGTCATACACCATAGAATCTCATAGAGCTTCACAACTTCTTTGGATTATTAAATTTCTATATGATATTTTTACTTGGTTTTTCTCAAGTCACTTGGTCTATAAATCATGTAGCTAAAGGTGGTGCCAAATATAATTTCAACTAGACAACTTCCCAATATAAATAATGTGAGGAATTGAAATTATTTTTTTCTCACACCAGTGATTGTATTACCTTATATTCAAAAACCATTTGAGATAGGGACTGACGCATCTAAATATGCACTTAGATTAGTATTATCTTAATTTGATCACCTTGTTTCTTAGCATATTTAAACATTCAATATCACAATAAGGAAATATCCCACATTTTATTGAGATATTTATTCCATTATCTAGGAATTTAAGCATTTGAAATACCATGTATTGGGAAAGGAGATTATCATCCATATGAATCATAAACCATTGTATTTTTTGCAAACACAAAATAAGTTTAAACAAAAATAGTCTTCATATCTTCAAAATTTCCACGTAAACATCAGACATTAAAAGGGTTGTGGTTTTATAGTGGCTAATTATTTGGTTTAAGTGTTGGTTTAAGATATACTTATTGTTCTTAATGCTTGTAGATACAATACTAACACTTTGGTTAAAAGTTTATACATATTATACATACCTTGTGAAAATATATCACACATTGCATAAAAGTAATTCAATTCCATATTTCTACTTGAAAATTAGGATCATGTATCAATTTAAACATGTGTTGTCCACATGAGTAAGAATGTTAGAAATTAAACTGGGAGGCTCATTTAAACAATATTGTAAGACACTTTATAGTTTAAAATTCCCTTGGAATACTACATAAATATTTATTTTTTCCACACTTTGGGTTATATATTACAAAATATATGAAATCATGTATCAATTTTATAATATTTAAACTAGTTAACTAAAATAATGGTATGTACACAACCTTATAAAATCAAACTACACATTGGGAATTGGTTTCCATGGATTTTTTTGAGCTACCCTACTCCCAAGCATGGTAATTATTTATTTTATGTAATGGTTGATAAATTATCAAAGATGAAAATTATCACACTTTTTGAGAAATCAATTCATATATAAAAATAAATAAACTATAATTTTTAGAATGTGTGGGTTTGGACTACCATCATCTCTAGTAGAGACAAAAAAAATGAGAAAAAATATAGAAATCCTAGGTTTTTTTCTTTTACCATATGAAGCCTTCAGTTATTTATAATTTATGATACATTGACAAGTGATTAACCCTAGGAATTTACTCACATTGTATCTTGGAGATGGGATGGTCAGATATGGGATGGTTCAATCCTCTATACTTATAGCTCTAAATATTTGGTTGACACTATTTATAATGAGATCAGTATGTTTAAGAGCTCACATATCAGATACACCCTCCAGTAATATTCCCTATGATATCCCCATAATTCTTAGATTCAAAAATTCTAAGTTGAGTTATTAGAAACATAGTACCAACATAAGTAATACATGGGTTATAATATTCTATCATCTCATAGAAACACAGTAACAAAAAATTTTAGAAGGGTCAAAATATTCTAGACCAATTATTTGAACAAGATCTAGAATTTATTTTATTTTATTCACCCAAGTTATTTTCAATTATTACTAAACTTTTTTGTATAATTCAAAAAAATAAAAAAAACTAGTGGCCATAATGATGGATCAATGCTCTTAGGATATATTTTTTGAGATAATAGATGAGGACCTATAAAAAATGTATACAAGATAATCCTCTATACTCCAAAAATTATCCAAACTAGATAGTTTAAATTTCATTGATGACATGGAAATAAGATTAATTAGAATTAATGCCAAGTATAATGTCATAAGCCAAAATAGTATGAATAGTTATAGCAGTGGGAAACACTCTCACAATAACCCATAACAATCTGATTTCCACCACCATACACCATCATTTTATTTCATGAAATTAATGATAGATGACCTTAGTAGTTGGTTGTATAAGTAAAATAAATAATTTTCTCTCCATAAAATTTCCACATATTAAAAAAATTGATAGATTTATTCAATTTTTAACATGAAGCTATTCATTGGTACCAATGGTTAGAAAAGACATGTCACTCTCACTTAGGATCAGCTTGATAAAGACATATTAGATTAATTTGGTTGCATTTCATATGAGAACTTCATTGGAACACTAATTAATTTACAAAAAAATCATTCTACCCATTGTGCTTATTATTTTCTTCCTTCTTTTTTTTTTCAATACTTAATTGCACTTTTAATGTGATGTAGAAGATTACCCTTTAAAAATGGATTAGTAATTTGGGTTGGATAGCCCTAATTACTAATTTATAAGTGACTAATTGTTTCCTACATTTCAATACTCTCAATATGGCTCAAACAACATTTAGTTCTCCCACCTAAGTATGTGTGTGCATCATCATTAACAATGTTGAACATAATACAATTTTTGACTTGCAACACTTAGAATTATGTAATTTTGATCTACATTTGTATTTAGACTTGGATTTTAGGTTGATCTTATGAGGGATATATAAATATGTATACCTTTTTTATAATGTCTCAAGAGAGTGTTAATCTTTTTATCAATCTGGTTAAGACTTACCAAGATGATTTCTAGGTGTATATGTCTTTAGGATTTATTTGTATTTATAGCTAACTCTTTGATATTTACCATTATGATCAACCCATGAAACATATCTAGGTTGACCTAATGGAGACTTCCCAATTTGAAAAATAGTTATTTAATTTTCTTTGATAATAATAGAAGAGTTATATGTCTATGGCAAAACTACAATTGTTTGATTGTTACCGATTTTGTTTTGGGAGAAAAAATTAGTGATTTAAGTTATGGAGAGAATATGTGTTAGATTATATAAGTCTCTTACATAAACTAAGTTGATTCTACATATGTGTATCTAGTAGATTATATTAACCAAGACAACATGTCAATAAATGGATAAAGGAAAGTGTGCACAAGATTCAAATATGTACGTAGATTTTGAGTATATCTAAGTATGTCAAAGTTAATGTTTCTAAAGTGTATTATACCAAATTTAGGTGTTTAAAGGCCCAAAAAACTCAGTATAAAATGTAATTTATTTAAATCCTATCAATAAAATATTATTTATACTTGTCTTTGTTGATTCAAATCTTCACATATTTGAAACTTTGACTTCTAACAACCATGTTGATGTGTGCGGACAATTGATTTGATGAGCATTTATATTCAAAATAAAATTTCCATACATAAGCATAACTAAATTATGATTGTAAACATTATTTTAAACATGGATTATAATGTTATATATAGTGTGCATGTTAGGATAAAATTTTCTTGATCCTCAATTCCGTTTGAGTTACACAACTTACAGATTATTTCTTTTTCAAAGTGTTTTGGGGAGTGTCCATATAGTAGTTTTATTATGAAGCTCCTATGAATTATTTCTTAGTTTTACAATCTTAGTTTTTTTCTTGAAGCTAAAAACTTTATATAAGTACATGATTGATGTTCAAGTTTGGGATTGATAATCTATCATTATAATAAGATGGCTTTCATTTATCTTTTATATTTTTATCCTTCCAAGATTTTTAAATACTTTCTTTTCCATATTTAATTTTAGCTTCAAATCATATGAGAAAGTTATTTCATCATAAATACTCAAAAAAATTAAGCATTTATCAAAAAAATACCAACCTCTTTTCAGATGAAAATACACCAAATAAGTTTATTTTTTCTAGTTTTTGCTTTTATAACATATAACATTGTAAGGCTTAACTTTCAATGAGAAAAAAAAATTAAAGAGTTATTTTTCCTAAAAATGTCTCATTGTATCCAAATTTATTCACATCTAAAAATAAGAAATATATATCTTAGATGCATTCTAATAGAAAACATAGAATTTTCTACTAATATATAATATTATTAAAGAATTTATCACATTTTACATATTTTATAAAAAAATGATGACTAATATTAAAAAAAATGTTGATGGGAAAATCTAAAATATAAATATTTTTTTTGAAAATAATTAATTAATGACAAATAACCCATAAAAATAATTTGATAAATATATCAACTTCTATAATTAAAATAACGTAAAAAGCATTACTTTTAATCTTAAAATTATAAATAATAAATTATTTTAAATTTGCTTAGTATTTACACCAGAGGCATCTTCATTGATAGATCCTAAACACTTTTTAATCTAAATCATTTTTAGCACTAAACACATGGATTATCCATATTAACATGTTTACATGTCAATGTACCGTTAAATTCTTAAAGCAATCTCTTTATGTGTTTTCCATCGAGAACAACCATTATTTTAATGCCTAAACCCATTCTAAGCACCAGGTAGAGTAGTGATGGTAGAATGATGTTGAGATAGATTTATTATTTAGTAAATACCATGAACCAAAACTTGTGATTGTCCTCAGTCAACAATTGAATATACTTTTTTGTCAGATTATCTTTTTTCATTTATAGAATCATAATCTACACCTTTGGAATTAGTATTATTATCTACATAAATGATGTATAACCACCACTCTCCATAATCTAAAATTTTTAATGGATAATAATAAAATATAATTAATTCACATGCATTAAATTACCCTATAGAAATCCTTGTCCTTTCTTCCAGATGGAAACATGAAGAATAAGGGTCAGTCACTATTGAATGAAATCTTGATGGTGAAAATGTATAAGGTGCCCACAATGGGACCCATTGAAGTAGATAGATAACATGCATAGGTTTTCTATAATTTGTCATGGTTTTCCACCTAAAATTTATGTTTTAAGAGTGTTTTGAATCATCCTTTTTTCTAAACTCCTTGGCTCCCAAACTCACCTTTCCCTACACCACCTTTTGTGTGCTCTGCTATGTTGTTACTAAAAGTGCATATATCTCACTTCATATTATTAACTAAGATCCAAAAAATTATTAACATTAATTTTAGTTGATCCAAATATTTGATGCTAAATTCTCTACTTACTTTAAATTTTTTTGGAATTCATGCACTTCTTTCTCAATGAGATGAACATCTACACACAAACACTTTGTAATGACAAAAATAATCTAAGCAGATGGAATTCAAACACCACTCATATAAGAAGATGAATTCTTTCTAAACTATGATATGGAAGAGCCAATGTCCCCCAAGGTCATGTGTGTTGGCCAAGTGAGAGAAAAACAAATGAAGCAATGTAAGAGTCAACAGTTTGTGATGGTAGAGATTAAGAAGTTACATAAAATTTACAACTGAAGACTAATATTATATATAAAGACTAGTTGTATATATTTTAACACCTCCATAAAAGATATGTAGAGCTTGAGTGGGTTTGCGCTATTTATTATTTTCTTTATACATCTCTCATAAACCTCAAGATTATGAATAATGTTCATATAACATTTACATTTATAAAATGGGTGGGGTCACTTATAGCCTTAGATTTTAGTCTTAGACTTCACTTGATGTTCATTACTCTATACCCATTAAGGAGAAACCTAAAATAATGCATTGATAAGATTTTATTTCAATCTTAAAATTTTCATAAGTGGTCTCAACTTTGGTGATGGTTTGTTTAACCTTCTCCTTTTGATTCAAAGTACCTTTTATGTTATTATTGGATGGTGATTTTAGTGGGTGTTTAATGATGATAGGATGGATTTTAGGAGGCATATGTTGCTGAGATATTTGAGAGGTGACTGGATTGATTTTTCCATTCTAGATATCTTCGTGCTAAAATAAGCAAGATCTCTTCCCTTAACTGTAACAAACCATTGCATGGGTACAATTAGGTGGGATTTAATTTACCTTGAGATTTAACCATTTTACCCTCAAAATTTTGTGTTTAAAGAATAATGGTCTAATGTAAAACCAATTACCACCTTCTCACCCATGTGCTATGTGTTAAAACCTCCTTCAAGTTTCCCATATTTTTTCTAAATGTCAATTGTTGTGTGTTATAATATCAGTCCCTTTCCCCTTAAGTTTTAATCATGTACTACCTCCCTTAATCATTGCTTCATTTCATTTTATATTTTTTAATATAACATATAATATATATACATAATGATATAATATATAATTTAATATAATGAGTGGAAGTAGGGTAATGGGGACAAAAATGGGGTCTTAGAGTGCCACATTTCTTAAATCAAACTAATAATACTTGAATTTGGAGAGACTTTAGAGACACTTGGACATATAATTTTATAATAACGTAAGAAGATGAATTGTGACATTTGAATGTAGTTTATAAATATATTATTTTAGTATATTTTTGTTCATTTTTATTAATAGATAAACTTAATAAAAGTAGAAATTGTGATATAGGGTTTTAAATGGATACATGTGATGAATGTTTCACACCATTGATCCAATGAAGTGGGAACTCCTTTTTGGCTAGGAAAAATTACCTTAAAATAAGAGATAACTCTAAAAATATTGATTGATAAGATATATAAGTGGACTGCCTGATGATAGACTAGTATTAGGAAGTGGTACACTTCCTTAAGCGGGTGTCATCCCACTATATGAAGCAATTAAGCAAAAAATGTAATAATAGAAATTACGAAAAAAAATATGATAATATAGATGTGATATTGATAATGGATTAATAAATTGCATGGATATTAACAAAGTGTTTATTCCAATAATCTATACTTGAATCTTCTTCTCCCTGTATTACTTTTAATTATTTAGTGACTACTTCTAGAGTAGGGGAAAACAAAATTGCACAAAGTCCTAGATCAATGGAAATATCACTCTAATATATGAATATAGGTGAGGGACTATGGTAAAATCATTTATGGAAACCACATCACATATAACTCTTGGTAATGTCATCTATAAACAAAGGTTCATGATTTTAAGACTAGAAATAACAACTTGAAATTAATTTGCATTGTTAAACTAGCTTTAAATTATACATAGAAAGTAAGGACACAAGGATCGATGTTTATTATTTCAAAAACATTAATGATTATGTTATTTAGGGATGATTCATGTGAGGAATCACCATCGATCTTGATAGTGAAGAAAGAAATCTCAAGATGGGGCCTAAAGGTGGGCTTTAAGGGATTTGAAAGGTCTTTAAGGATAGTTAATTATAATCTGACCACACTAAGGGAAATAAATAAAATGTAATCAAATAATATAAGAATAAAAATATATTCAAACAATCAATATACTTACCCTCAAAATGCTTCCAATATTGCAGAGAATTGTCATGTTGATGGGGATATTCTTAATCTTTGAATGAGTGGGCATAGACTGAGATAGGTATGCCATTATTCTACAAGTATTCTAAGACCATTCATCCATCATTCCAATATATGAATTTTGGATCCTTATGCTTGAGGATGGTCTGAGTTTAAATAGATGACAATCCCAGTAGGATCAATAATGATCATAGGGATCAGTGTCGATCTAGTCTAAGTTTGTCAAGTTCATTTAAAAAAATCTAATCCATGAGGTTAAACTTATTCCTAGGATATTTTAAATTAATTCCAACTAGCGATAAGTTGTTAAGAGGTTAAAAATGACATACTTATAATATTTTTGAGGAGATTTGACTAGATTTAAGGAGGGTTAAATAGTTAAAATTAGTTACCTAGGTAGAAAGTAATTATTAAGACTAATTACATGAAGTATGATAGTGATTGGAAAAATTAAATTAACTAATGTAAAAAAAGGATGGGTAAGTGGTAAGACACATATATTCATACTAATTTAATGGTGTAAATTCATAGTGTCTATACTTACCACTTTTATTGAGTAATTTATGATAACCTGTCATGAGACAAAAATAAGGATGGGTCCAATGCCCCAGGTTTATGTGAGGAATAATTCCCCCCTCAAACCAAGAGCCAGTGTAGGAGAACAAAGTGGTGATGGGTTTAAAGTAAATGGTAATGGATATTATAGGTATAGGGTAAAAAATGGGATGAAAAACCAACTATAGAGAATAGCACTAAGTATGCATTGTCAAGACATAAGATAATATAGGCATTAATGCCCCAAGATAATAATAATAATAGATTGTTAAAACTATGAAAAACTATGTGCAAGCAAAGATAATAAAGGCTAGGGTGGTCCAATCAAAGAATATGGTGTGTGTGGGTCATCGGTGTGACTTAGAGACAATTGTTCACAAGATAGAATACATTCTTGAGTTCATAGGGGAAATGTTTCGAAGGGAATGCAAGCATTTTAAAATGGCTATGGGACCAAAAAAGGGTTTATATCCACTAACCAAGGGTATAGGGTGGAAAATAAGGAGCTAGCGATAGTAAAGGAAGTTTTGTGGTCTTAGGTCATAAAAGATAGTAGGATCAAGGAAAATAAATAGTGCTAAGGAGAATGAAATTGATCCTAATTTCCCTAATCGATGTTAATTAAAAAAAATCTAAATTGATTAGTTTATAATTTATGGTGATCATAAAATAATCAAGATTGATTTCTTAGGGATATATATATAATACTCTAAAAATGATGGAAACTCATTTATAATTTTAGAACATGCTTGTAATAGAGAAAATTTTGATGCATGTCTAAATGTTTTAGCAAAGTATATAATATGGAGGCTAGTGGGAGTGGTCAATGAAGGAAACAATATCAAAAGATGAGGTAGGGTGCAATTTATTTTTGTGTGTGTTTTAAATTTTTGGTTTTTAATATTCTAGATATTGTTCACTCCTTAGAGGTAGGGCAAGTTAGTAGGAGGTAGTATTGATCCATAGTGGATTGCTACTGATTCCTACAATTGATCATCAATTATTTATGGATCAGTGATGATTGGATAATAAATGATAATTGGATGTTAATCAGTATCTATCATGTAAGGGTCGATGTCAATTCTTAAGAATTAGGGTTGACATAAGTAAAGGATAAAATGTAGATTACAGACTTAGTAGCATAGGAAACTAAAGAAACCTAGGGGGTTTATGGGATTTTAGGCATGCATATTGATTACCATGTAGGATCGAATATCACCATTGAGAGGGTGACATTTAGAGGTGATGGGAGACTTAGATTTGGAGAATCTAGAGGCTATACAATTAGGTAGACTATGTCATTATTTTTGAGTGCATAGAGATTGGAGTCTACTTGTGAAATTATTAGAGTGATGTGATCCAACTATGGGGACCTATTAGATGCCTACTAGGGAGATGACCCTAACATTATAAGATATATAATATATTATGACTATTGGTACAAGGTGAAGACATTATTTTGATGGATGAGAGAAGATGAATAACAACATTGACACATTTGTATGGAGAGGATACTATAGATATTGCTTTCATAGTAAGAGGGTTTAATTTTGAGGTGCTATATGATCAAGATCAAGCCAAGAGATAAGTGATTACTATGATGATTTTGGTTATCTCTTATTATGCATTGTCTAATTTAGGTGGTGGGAAATTTACATAAAGTTTGATAGGGGTATTAGAAAATATGTGGGAGCATCATACATTATTTTTATGATCTCTTAAACTTTTAGCATAGATATACAAAGATTTATGGGGATTGAGGAAACAATGACTCTTTGGTCTAAATGTGACCTTTGTAATATAGTGTTGGGCCTATAAACATATACAAGTAATTTAGACACCAGGGCTACCATGGATGGGATGACACTGATTTTCATTTAGTGTGGGATTTTTATGATGGAGAGATGACTTCAACCATCCACACAGAGATGGAAGAGTATGAGATTTAGAGTACTATCAATTGATTTTTGAGTTACTATAGGAGGATGAGGTGGTGTGGATTCCATATGTTAGATTTCCAGCATGGCCAAATATGGATAGGGAGTTGATGGTATGGCATCACATTGATCATATAAAGTTATTTTAGTCTAGGCACATATGGTGACAATTTGGGATGCTCCAAGATGTACCCAAGGCACCACATGTATATAAGATAAATGTCTATGAGGGGGGGTTACCAGAGTTATAGGTGATAGGTCTTTAGATTTTAGCATAGGAGGAGATAGAGCAGGCAGATGTGAATGATGATAGGATTACAGTGGAATAATTTTTATGATGTATGGACTAGTTGGGAGGAGGATAGGAAAGAGTGGTACAACCTTGACGGGAGGTAGGAGATGTAGAGATGGTGGATGTGGAGGAGAGAGGAAGAGATGGGGAGTCATATCTAGATATATATGTAGTGATAGAAGAGAGGGATGGACTATAGGCAGAGTGACATATTTTACAGGCATGGTTATCTAGAGTTGAGTTTGTGTAGGATTACCTATAGGCTAGCCTAACTAAGTTTTAGGGGTACTTTTATTCATTATAATAGAGTTATGATGAGGTGTGTCTATCTCAAGATAGATATTGTGACTAGCACAATAGAATTCAATTATTGTAGGGGATACAAGAAGAGCTATGTCAAGATCTACAGTAGGGGGAAGGACACAAGGTAGGAGGATGGGGCCATTAGGTATTATTAATATGGATAGATATCAAGATGTCATCATAGGGCTTTGTTACTATGAGAATATTGTTAAACATCAATTGCTAGAGGTTCCTAGATATTCCACCCATATAGCCACACAGATTGAGACTCTATGATGGACATAGATTTCTAAAACTAGTGTGAGGAGTGTATCATGAGGGAGAGATAGGAGGCATGGAGGTAGATATGAGGGTGAGGATGGAGAAAGTGTAGGAGGTAGAGTGAGTATCCACCTAAGCTAGCTCCAATTTATAGAGTATCCATATATATGGCTTATTAAATGGGTTGGCTTTATATATTTTTTATATCATGACATTCTTATGATGTGTATTTGAGATTTTGTATATATATATATATATATATATATTATCATGGCATTCTTATGATATGTATTAGAGCTTACACACACACACACACACACACACACACACACACACACACACACATGATTTTATGTGCCACATATCTATTTTTGATAGTGATAAGCTACAAACAAGGGTACAGATCCCTAATACAAAATGCCCCAAGGGTAGTAAAATAGGCTATTAACCATGAAAAATGAAGTAATAGCAAACAAATAATATACTAATACAAAAGCATTAAAAGACCCAAAAATCAAAAATAGAAGAGGAATATAAAAATAATTAAGCAAAGCATTCCAATCATCCTTGAGGAAACCCAAGAGTTCCTCCTTACAGGAAGCCTTGTCATCTTTATCCCCCTTCTCATATTAAGCATCATGTAAGATAGCTAGTGAAGTAATAGCTCAATGACTCACTTTGGAGCACATGGTATCAAGTACCTTCATCTTGTTCTCCAAAGAGAACATCCCACTCTTTACATCATCTAGGTCTTTGAGTTGAATGCAATTATCACATATATTTTCATTGGTATCTTCTTTTCTAGGGGTTTTGAAGGACTCAATGTCCTCCTTATCAAAGTCATAAAAGGAGTTATTTAACTTCTCAAAATCACTAGCACCCTCCTATTTCCCCAGTCGATCTGGAGTTAAATTGACCTCCATGATCTCCACCTCATTCTACGAATTAGAGGCCAAAGAATAGTCAACAATCTTCACAACTAGGGTTTTTCCATCATCCAATATGCTTGACTTCTAAATTCTCAGCTCCTTCATATTACTCCCATGGACTTATTTATCCTTCTCCTTCTCAAAATCACCATCCCATTGCTTCTAGATCTTGGAGTGCCCCTTGTCCATAGTTTACTTTGCCTACTTCTCAACACCATATGACTTTTTGAATTTCTTCTTGCCCAACTTCATGGGTTTAGAGTGAACACCACTATTTCCTTTTCTCTTTTTTTCACCTAAATGGGAATGGATATTTTTCAATTCACACAAACCCTTAGTTTCCACTTTTTATGATTAGCCTAGGGACCTAGTTTCACCACCCGTGGGGGCTAAAAGAAAGGGGCCTTTTAGAAAAGGGTTAAACTTATAGGAAATAAGAGGGGACCTTGAGCCTTTCTTCTTAACTAAATCCTTAAGGTTTTGGGAAGTACTGATAGGGACCAAGATTGGGAAATATTTCACAACATGGATAGTGATCTTGATACTACCAGGGCTGCCATACATTATGTTGAAAGGGATGTTATCATCTGACTCATTATCATTAGCCTCATCCACCATAACATCTTTAATGGGTTTAGGTGGATAGAGTGCTAGGTGTAAATGGTAAAGACAAAAAATAAGGCCTTGGTGAAGTGAGATAGTTATAACAATAGGGTTACTTTCAAATACATTATTATAAATCTTCATAGAAGACTCTAGAGATGAAAGGAGATAAAATGATAAATTAACAAGCACCTTATGACAAAAATGGTTCAATAAAGTAAAATGATATTGGTAGAAACACTTGAACCTACCATCCAAGGTAATGTATTTCATACTAAAAAAACAAATCTTATCCCATGGGTTGATGAGGCTCTCTCTCTCTCTATCAAAGTCATCCTACAGTTGAATTGGTGACTCACCCTCTGTAAAAAATCTCTTGATGCCTTCAAGGTCCTGAGCTTTAGTTTTTTTCTTCATATTTTTATTTTCACATCTCAAACCCATGGCCTTAGCTATGGTATCTTCATTTAATTCAAGAAAAATTCCACCAACCCAAACTTTATGATCCTCATCCCAAGAACTAGCAAACTGAATAGATATCTTTTCATTGAAGCCATTGAGGCATTCCAAGATGGGAATGATACCTCCCTCATAAAAAATTATCCACATCATGGCATTAGCCTTATAATATACATAAGATAAGGGTTTGAATCAAACTTTATCACCAAAAATCATTAAATTCTTCACAATTTTGGAGAAAATATTATATAGGGCAAACCCCAACACCTAGGGATAATGCAACTTGATAGAGATATGTCTAGAAAGAATGATGTGGCTATCCTCATTAAACTATCTCTTGATTCCTCTCAAATACTCAAGCTCTTCCTTCACATCATTCATGCTGATCAAGTAATAATTGTAAGAATAATTAATCTTGTGCAAGTTATAAATTAGAAAATACATTGTTAGGATTTGATACAACCTTGTGGGATACCTAAGCACTTATCCCAAACTTTTGGTGATCTAATTTTTGTTGATGTGGTAGTTTCTATCATTTTAAATCATACTCATGCATCATATTAGTCATACTAATACCAATCTCTTTTATCCCCTTCTGATGTCAAATGTATATCAAGGATCCACCTATTAGAATATATATGCAAATATATTCTAAACAATATTGCTTTAAGAGGGTCATTGGGCTAAATAAGGTTAGGCCTCCATTTAAAGGTGATCTCTAACATTTATAGGAAGATTATTGAGATTATTCCAACACCTTTTAGGGAAGAGGTTGATACACATATTGGCCATAGAATCCACCACTTATTTTCCCTCCCTGTAGATATGCTTAACCTCAAATCCTTTAATGCTAAAAGGAAGTTTCTTGATATCTTGAACTATGTCAACAATCTGTCAGCCCACCCTAGCTTTCTCCTTAACAACATCAATGCTAATCTTGGAATCACCTTCAATTAGGAGGTTTTTAATACCAATAGTAAGATCCACCTTAAGACCCTAGAGGATGGACATATCCTCAGTAGCATTATTGGAATTTCCCCTCAACCCTCCAACATAGGCAGCTACAAGCTCCCCCTTATCAAATCTTGAGACTCCTCCCCCACTTGCCTGACCTAGGTTATGTGCCACATATTTGTTACATGATCTTACACTATTTGATTATGGATCTAGATTACTTAGATTAGGTTTAGATGGTATTTGAGTTAATTTATGTGATACATCATGGTTTATATTATTTATATGGTGTTTACATGGATTGTGGTTTTTTAGATCATGTGATGTAGCTTTAAATTATTATCTTGATTATGGATTTATGTTTATGTGTTTTAATGGATTTAAGATGGATCATGTATTTTAAACCATGTAATAATTTCATGAGCTTATAAATTTATGATGTATTTAGCTATGAATTTGATATTACATGGATGATGTTTACATGGTTTTTTGTTTGATTATACTAATTGGATTATGTGGGACATCATGGATTGGGTTCTATGTCGTGGTTGATTATGGATTTAGATTATGCTATGGTTTTTATGAATTTAAATGGTTTTTAATAATGGTAATTTATGATGAAATGGTTTCTATATTAACTTATTAAGAATGTATGATCATAATTTACTTGAACCTTAACCAACAAGGCCTCCTGTCACTTTTGCATATGTACCCTTTTATCCAATGTTAATGAAAATCCTTAACAATCTCATGTCAATTGAATTCACAATTATCTAGCCTTAAAAGAGGGATTTTATGTTTACAAGGAATGGGGGGAAAACTTTTTTTTTGGTAATGCACATATTTTTTTGTGTTTCCAAGATTTTTAGGTTAACTTTAATCTAATCCATGTGTATATGTAGACTGACCAATGTAGGAAGTCTACAAATTTATGAAAGTTGATCAATGTGGGGAGCTTTCATGGGATATAATTTTGATTTTATAGATTTTTAAAGGGTTTGCTTTTAATAGGAAATTGATCAATGTGGGAAATTTTCTAAAAAAAGGCATATATCCATCCTTCAAGGGAATGGTTTATATGTTTATATGTATGTATTTTAGCAATTACCCTTCGAGAGATCAGTTTATAACTTTGATCTTTTTATTGATTTTAACAATAGTTATCCTTCGAGGGATTAATCTACCACTTTGATATTTTAATTGATTTTTTATCCTAAATTAACATTTTTTTCATGGATTAGATTAAGGCAACCTATGGTATATTCATAAACCAAGCCACATAACAAGACAATAATTTATTCCTTTTGAATAAATGTTTAAGGTGAAGGACTTTTAGAAACAATGATTTAGAACTATGCCTTGTTTTTAGCAGAGCTAATCCATGAGAACATGCTATGAACAAAGTTGGGGTTACGATATTTAAGGATAAAATGGGTATACTACTACAAATTCACATGATTCTTTATCATTATTGGGTACATTTTGAGATAGGGAACTATATATAAGGATAACTTATGTTGATTATAGTTTGTAATAGGATTATTAATAGTAGAAAGGATGTAGATGTAAACCATTAAGAGGTTCACATTCTAGTTTCCCATTAAGGGAGGCCAAGCGATATGCCCCAGATCCATATTATGAGTGATAATATAAGGTCTAATTAAATTTGTGGCAAACTTTCATCATTTACTTCTTTCCATATTTGTGGCATGTTGATTTTATTTAAGTAAAGGTCATCAAGGTTAAATCTTCATTATTTTAAATGTTGATTATATGCATGTTTTATCTATTCTTGATATACATGAAGATGATCAAGAGATGTGGATCGATTCTCACCTAAAATTTCTAATTGTGCTAATCATTCTTGATGATAATCCTCTTCATAAATGATGTCCTTAAGAGATATCCAAAGAGAAGGAATTTGGACTTCTAAGGGGAGAGTTGCTTTGGTACCATAGACCAAATAAAAAGGGGTAGTACATGTAAGGGTTTGAATACTAGTTTTATAAGCCCATAAACTAAAAGATATGTGAATATGTCAATTCTTTCCAGCCTCTTTGACTAGTTTAGTTAACATCTTGACAAGTGTTTTGTTGGATGCCTCAACTTGTCCATTGGCTTATGGATAATAAGGTGATGAGAAGCTTAGCTTAATATTAAAGGAATCACACAATTTTTAGACTTACTCATTTTTAAAATATTTCCCATTATCAGTAATGATTTTTTGTAGAATACCAAAATGACATATGATGTGATGATTAATGAAATCAATGATCTTATCTGCCTTGGTTGAAATAAGGGGAACAACCTCCACCCATTTAGTAAAATATTCAGTAGTAGTAATGATACAACTATGTTGTTAGGAAGATTTAGGATTAATCTACCCTATAAGGTCTAATCCCCATTGGTAAAATGGCCAAAAGTCCTTAGCTAATTTTAATACATGATTAGGGCCATGGGATAATTTGGCATGTTGTTGGCACTTCATGCATTTCTTGACATATTTACAACAATCTAAATTCAAGTAGGCCAATAATAACCTTTTCACATAATCTTCTTGATGATAGTTAAACCACTAAAATGGAGACGACATATTTCATCATGTATTTATTTGATTACAAGAGACAACAAAGGAAAATACCATCAAACCCCTACTTAGAAAGCACACCCCCCAGTATTATATACTAGGTATTCCACTGTTGAAAAGCATGCTTAGCATTTTTGGATAAATCTAAAGGAATGAAACCCTTAGATAAATAATCAAATATTTGTGTGCACCACAAATCTAAGTGATTTTATTCTACAATATGGATATAAGAAAGATAATTTTTGGTATAAGAAGGTTGATTAACCTCATGAATAAGGACAAATAATTTATATTCTTGAGAGGAAGATGTAATAAAGGAAGCCATGGTATCATCAAACTTGGTTGTCTGAGGAGTGTCTTGGATGACACAGTGGTTGAGGGTGGCTAATAACTATTCTTCTAACATTTTATACCTTTGGAGGATGTAATTCTTACACTGATATATGTCAATTATTTAATTGACTAAAAGCTAGGAGTCCCCAAAAAATATGAAATGACTTAACACGTAGAGCTAAAGATATTTGGAGACCTATAATTAGGGCTTTGTATTCTACCATATTATTAGTAAAGTCAAAATCAAATTTGAAATATAGGGGTATAGAAATTCCTTCTATTGGTATTAGAATAATCTCTAATCCCCTTCCACATTTGCATTTAGATCCATTAAATAAAAATGTCATTTGGTATTTGAGACCTCCTTGGGATGTGGAGGCTATAGATTTATTAAGAAATTCATAATTGGATGGTAGACTATTATCAAGGGATGCCTCAGCTAATTAATTTAATTATTTGATCCTTAATCAAATCCTAGTTAAGGAATTCAATATCAAACTCGAAGAGAAGCATACGCCATCTTGCCATTCATTGGTTTTGATAAGGTTTTAAATGTATGAACTTAAGGGGATTGATATTGGTAATCACATAGGTTTTATGATTAATCAAATAGTGGTAAAGTTTATAATCTAAAAATACTAAGGCCAAACATATTTTTTAAATATACATGTAATGAATCTGATACTTAACCGAAGTGCAACTTATATAATAAATTTCTTGCTCTCTATGTTATTCATTTTGATGGGTAAGCAAGACACCTAAAGCATGGTTTGTAGCTAAGATATATAAGTCCAAAGGTTTATCCTATCTTGGTGGAATAAGGACAAGGGAATATAAGAGATACTTCTTAAGTTTATCAAAGGTTGCTAGATAATTTAAATCCCATACAAATTGGGTGTCTTTTTTAAGAAGGTGATAGAATAGTCGACATTGGTCAAATAATTATAAAATAAAGTAGTAAATAGAATGTAATTCCCTTGTAGACTATGAAGTTGCCTAAGGTTCGAAGGAGGTGGAATATCAATAATGGATATAATTTTAGTAGGATAAACCTCAATTCCCCTAAGGCAAATGATAAAAACTAAAATATTTCCTTATAAAACCCTAAAGATGCACTTTTGGGGGTTAAGATGAAACTAATATTTGACTAAATGATCAAAGATTAGCTTAAGGATAGATAGGTGATCTTTATGATACCTAGATTTACCAAGGATATCACCCACATAATCTTCAATGATTTTGTGAATTAAGTCATAAGAAATATAGGTCATAGCATGTTGGTAAGTTTCTCCTACATTTTAAAACCAAAAGGTATGATCCTATAACAAAAAGTCCCCTATGGAGTAATAAAAGAGATTTTATGTTGAGATTCTAGGTGATAAGTATCTGATTATAGCTCAAAAATCCATCCATGAGTGATAACATTTTGTGTCCCATAGTGAGATCCATGATTTGGTCGATATTAGGAAGGGGAAAATCATCTTTTGGATAGGCAATGTTAAGATCACAAAAGTTTGTACAAAGGTGTAGTTCCCTTGTGGGTTTTGTGACAGGTACTATGTTAGATACCCATTAAGGATAATTGATGTTTTGGATAATGTTAATAGATAACAACTATTATAATTCTTCTTTGACAAGGAGCGCTATATGAGATTACAATTTTTAAAGTTTTTGTTTTACTAGTTTAGCTTCAAGAATGGTGATAATGTTATGGACAACTATAACAGGATCTATTCCTAGCATATCACTATAAGACCAAGCAAAAGATTGGCTATGATTAGCAAGGAATGTTGTGAAATCTTGGTATTCTTGAGAATCTAAGGATTGGCTAACATTGATATTTCATGAGACCTTGAGTGTTCTTATATTAATATCAATTATAACCTCTTTTAAAAGACTAGGAGAATAAGATGGTATGATACTCTTGAGATATGAATCCCCTACACTTAAATATGTTAAAATAGAGTCATCATCTTGAAACTCCATTATATGAACTAAGGAGGAATTTTCATCTATTAGGTCATGAAAAGTTAGGGGATGGTATAAGGTTTTTTGTTGTTTTTATAAGTTAGTGGTTCCAAGTGAATGGTGCTAATAAAAAAAAGGTAGGTGGGATGGAAATTGTGTCATTAGTTTTATTAGGAGAATCAATCATAGATGATGGTGATTCATCATCCATATTTATAGAGATGTGGGATAGTAAAGCTCTATCATTATCAGATTTAGGAGTTTTCTTGAAACTGAGGCCATGTTTTTTGTGTGGTTTTCTAAGGTCATTTATCATAACTTCATGGGGTCCTTATTCATAACATCTTATGCCAAAGCATTTCCAATCACATCATTTTAGATAGGTTTGTATAAAGTGTGGTTTGCCAAAGAAGGAAAATTTAGATGATAATGGTTTGGTATGTGTTTGACTTTTCACATATAAATGGGATTGATCGATTCACCCATAGATTAAGTGTGTTTGGAGGTAAAAGGGTCTAAAGGGGATAATATATTCTAGGTTGTGTTTGTAAGTACACTATTGGTTAGGGCAACCATATTCCTAAGGGGTTGATAAGTTTTTAAGAGTTAACAGTGGATACTCCCCTACAGAGAACTATTAGAATGCCAAGTCAAGGGAGTTTTCATTAGGGATATGAGATGAGGGTATTGTACAACTGGATAATTTTCCCCCAAAAATAATGGGTTTGAGTTACTTATGGGGATCAGGGCATCATTAGGCTGATAATTCAACTTGCACATCTTAAATAGATATGGGTCTACTAGGATGACATGGATATTATCTTCATTTTCATATTTAAGGCATCGATGTAAAGTAGAGGGGACACGATTCATAGTTCATATCTAAGGATATCCTAGTAGGATGTTATATTTAAATTATCCCTCTATCATGTAAAATAGCTCTAGGAGAGTAGGTATACCTACTTGTATGGGGAGGATGACTATACCAAATGTGGGGGAAATAATGTCATTAAAGGCTCGTAGGACAGTTGAAGATTGAGACACAATAATTTTTGGTAACTAGATTTACCTAAAAGCATGTGAGGAGATAATATTTATATTAGTTCTATTATCAATCATAATTATTTTGGTTTGTGTTTGATTAACTTTGAAAGTGATAAATAATGGTGGGTTTGAGTCTTTGGGTTGTAATGAGGATATTTTAGAATCATGAAATGTGATAGATGATGAATTTTGTAAGGATTCAGTAAAGGTCAGTAGCGGTTTAGGTTCATCTGATTATACTTGGGTGGCCTACAAGGCCTCTATCATATCTTCATGATGTTGTAGAGAATTTTGAATAAGTTCATATAAATACATTTTGATGGGAAGTTGGTGGAGCTATTTCAAAATCGATATCTATATCAACTCTAAAGGATTTTTATTCTATGCTTTCCCTAGAATAGAAAATTTGTGTTTTAGGACAAGTCATGTAAGATTTTTTATAGCATAAGTATGGGATTTTTTAATAAACACCTTGTTTTTGTTAAGATTTTGGATTTTATGACCTTGTGTCTAGGATCGAGTGACTATGTGTATTACATTTATTTGAAACAATGGTTGGTTTGTTATGTTTATAGAATCATCTGAGTCTATAGGTTCTAAGAGGCATTGATACTGAGTTTCATCATATGTTCTATCTTCCTTTTTTGAAGTTTGTTCTGACCCTCTTTATAGTGTACTAGTTCTCGAGGTGGTTGCAACTCTATTAAGTTGATTATGAGGATAATCAAGACCAAACTATTCCCATAAAATATCATCTTATGTTAATAAATATCATATTATAGCTTTGAGAGCATTACAATTTTTTATATCATGACCCAATATTTGATGGTGAGTGCATTTCTTATTTTCCTGATACCATGACAATTTTTGAGTATAGGGTTTAACATGCTTTATAGGTTGTAGTGTGATAAGGGAGGTTTGAAGGAGTTTATCAAGAATTATAGAATAAAACCCCCATAATGGATCTTGGTTAGGTTTTTCCACCTTTTGAGGTATTTCCATGGGGGTTACATTCACTTTTGTGTCTTGATTTCTTACATTGATTGTTCAAATATTTCTAATAGAGGGCACTTTATGTTTGGAACAAGACCTTATACCAAGATTCTAAGGGTAATAAGGATTTGAATATTGTGTATTGGCATTATTATTATGGGAAGATCATTTTGTACTAGTGTATGTTTCTTAGAGGAGGAATCCATAATGGTGAGTTTTAGCCTTACAAAAGGATAAGGTCCTAATATGGATGTTTTAGTTCAATTTGGTGGCATAACTATTTTACCTTTTTTATCTTAGTCTGAAGTAGTAGGGATATCCTCTTTAGGGATCTCAATTATTATCAGTGGATGTTGTAAGGATTTACCTCTTGGTACCCCAAGACATTTATCTCCACTTATTGAAACATTTCCCCTATTTTCCCCTTTTACACAATAAGGGAAGTTGGTTTTGGAGTCGGTTGATGTAATGCAGCAAACATCTCAGGGGGGAATGTGTTAGAGGGAGTGAGCATGCTACATAAAGGTTATGTAATGACTAAAAGAGTAGTGTGTGTATTTTATGGGATATATAAACAAGTATTCCCCTTGATAGTTTTTAATTCTTTATTTTTGATTGGTTTCATTGAATAAACTTAGGTATCATTTTTTCAAGAGGATCCCAAATAATGAGATCAGGAAAACTTGAGTGGATATTAAGAACAAATTTGGCCAGTTTAAATGGTTTAAAAATATATCCTATAAGGAGATCAAGGGTATTTGTTTTTTTAGAATATGATTTGAAAGCATTACCAACTTATTTAGGTAAAAATAGATCACAAATTGTATTTATTACATGGGTTTTATGATTTGAGGTGCTTCCTATGTTTGCTTATACTAAATTATATGTAGAAGGATGGTTGGGGAATGGTTTCCTAAAGATATCTATGGATTGATTAGGAAGAACATTAGGATTATCTAATTATAATTCCCTTGGTTGATAAAGTTTTAAACCAAACCTTTAAAATACCAACACTTATTTACCCCATGACCAGGTACATAATGATAAGTACAAAAATCAATTTCATTGTACCAACTAGGTTTGGGTAAGAATAATCAAGGGGTTTGACTAAAAGAAGCTTGATAATGGAAGATTTTAGGATTTTATCTGAAATGGAAGCATATTAGAAGGGTATGTATTGTTGAGGGGGAAATCATGTTAAGGGTTTTTTTGGTTATGTTTACAAGGTAGAAGGTTTGGACTGGTTTATTATTTATGGAGGTGTTGATTTTAAGACAACATTTGTTGTGCCTCGAGTTTTAGAATTTTTTATCCCTTTAGAGGGGTTAGGTTTGAAGTTCTTATTACATAACTTTTCCTTCCTCTAAGGCTCTAACTTCATTTATGGGCCATGGTAAAGGCTTCATCTAAAGTTTTAAATGATTGTACTTGTAGTGTTGACAAAATATGCTTAGCACATGATCTCATAAATAAATCGATTAATTTAGGTTGAGGAATAAATAAGGTTAGGTGATTTATAAGGCATTGCCACCTAGCTACAAATTCAACAATGGACTCACCATAAATTTTTCTAATGGCATACAGGGCATTTATGGTTGCTTTCCTTATAATATTAATGGAGAAGTGTTCTAAGAATATTTGATCTAATTACCCAAAATAAAAAAAAGGACTACAAGGAGATGGATTTTTACCAATCCAAGGTTAGTCCTACCAATGACATGGGAAATTTCCTTGAAAAAAGAGCATCATCATGAGTTATAAGGTAACAAGCATGTCTAAATGCCCTAATATGTTGTTGGGTATCTTCTTTGTTTTGAAATTTCATAATTTGATAAATCTCCCACTATGAGGGATATGGCCTAATTAGGATGGTAGGATTGATAGGTTCATTTAAAATTTGATCATACATGAGCATATTTTTCTACTCAAAGGTGGAAGCCTCTAGATTTTTCATCCTATTCATAAGGATGTGCCTAAGGTCATGCTAGATATTATACTAAGGCATACCCCCTAAGACACTTTGTTATAAATGTTGATAGTAAGGGAGTGGATTGGAAAATGGTTTTGAAAGGGGATAACCAAAAAAAGAGGTCATGATAGGTTAAGATGCATCCACATACTATGGGATATGAAAGGGTATGTTTTGTTGTAGGGATAAGTGAAGGTGAGTGGTCACAAGGGATTATGAGGGAGCTAGGTATTGAGTAGTCAAGGAGACATATTGCTAAAAAAGCTAACTTGGAGGAACCTATTGTGTAAGTTGTAAGAGTTGGGTTTGAGGATTCAAGTTATGTTTGTTTAGATATGTGGGAGAGTCATAGGCATTGAGACTACTAAATTCTAGAGTAAAGTAGTGGGTGGTGGAGTAATCATAATTTGGGTTGTAGTAAGATTTTGAGTTTGGGTAATAGTCAAAGAAGGGTTACTAGATATTAATGGTGGTTGATTATCTATGGGTTGCATTACATTGGTATTAAAACCCACTAGAGGTGGATTGGTGGAAGAGGAAACCATGGCCTCAAAAAGAACTTTGGGTCCCTTTGGGGGAATACCATATAAAAAATGAGAATATTGGGTTCAAAGGTAAATAGGAATTCATATGGCTCGAGTACTATGATAATGGTTGAGGGCGATTGGATTACTATCTAATATACTAGTAAAGTTTGGGTCTCCCTATGTATAAATTTGGGGAGTGCCTTCCATCATGGATTTAAGAGAGGTAGGAAGACTTGGTGTGTTATCCATGGATGAGGATAAGGTATGAGATTTGGTTCATATTAGTGACTATTATCACATTACAACCATGTAGCACTAAAAAAGAAACAAAGAATGAAATGCAAAGACATAATTTTTTTATATCTTATTTTAGTGAAAGAAAACACACATTCTATTAAATGTACTTAAATTTTTTTACTTTTTAAGAAACAAAATTTAGAATGCGGTGGGAGATGGGTTAATGAAGGTACAAATAAATGCTAGTCTAATGCTATTTTTAGGTTTTGTTTAAGGTTATGAACCTTTATATATGTAAAGGTATGTTGAGGCTTGATTCCATGTTAGAAGGAATTATGTGGCTTAGTATTAGGGCCTACCTCCTCATTTCACACACTGTATAGATAAGGGTGTCGAGTGCTTAGCCTTTATACTTCTTTGCCATAATTTTTATACTCAACCGATATACTGAGTTAATTTTCCCCTTGGTGATGAAATCCAAGTAGGTCCACCTTGGTAGGAAATGTTTTGATGCTTATTTTTAAGATTATCATGATTTGGTTGTGTGTGAGAGAGTGTGACTATGATGATGTATTGATCTACCTAAATTAATCTATGTGGATTATCTAAACAAGTAGGAGGATGACTGTAGTTATTTTTTAAACATTAAAAAGGAAAGAAATAATTTTGTATTTTATCTTTTTTGAATGCAAATACACAATCAAGAAAAGGCAACCAAAAAATGATTTCACAATGAAACACAATAATAATCATGAGATCCAAGAGTCCCACTGGGTGTGCCAGAATGTTTTAGTATATTTTTGTTTATTTTTATTAATAAAATAACTTACTAAAAATAGAAATTGTGATGCAAGGTTTTAACTATGATGAAGGTTACACATTGTTGATCCATCAAAGTGGGAACTCCTTTTTGTCTAGGAAGGATTACATGTACATAAGAGATAAATTGAAAAAGATTAATTAATAGAATATATAAGTAGACTACCTGATGCTAGACCAAATCTAGAAAGTGGTACACTTCCTTAAGAGGATGCCAGCCCATTGTATGAAATAATTAAGTGGAAAATGTAATAATATAAATTATAACAAAGCATATGATAATATAGATGTGATATTGAAATGTTAGAGATTAATATATTGTATGTATTTTAACAAAGTGTTTATTTCAATAAGCTATAGCTGAATCTTCTTGTGCCTGTATTACTTCTAATTATTCAGTGATTGCTTCTAAAGTAGGGGTAAACACAATTGCACAAAGTCCAATCTCAAAGGAATTATCACTCTAATATATGATAAGTGGGTGAGGGACTATGGTTAAATCATATATGGAAAGCACATCACATATAACTCCTGGTAACATCATCTACAAATAGAGATTCATGATTTAAAGACCATAAACAACAACTTAAAATTAATTTACACTGTTAAATTATCTTCAAATTAAAATTAGAAAGTAAATACATAGGGACTGATGTCGATTATTTCAAAATCACTAAAGATTATGTTAATCAAGGATGATTCATGTGAGGAATCACCATTGATCTTGACATTGGGGAAAGAAAGCTCAAGATGGGGCCTAAATGTAGGATTTAAAGGATTTGAAATGGCTTTAGGGATAGTTAATGATAATCTAACCTAACTAAAGTCAATAAATATAATGTAATCAAATAATATAGGAATCAAAATATATTCAAACAAGTAATATACTTACTTTTAAAATGCTTCCAATATTATAAATAATTATCACGTTGATGGGGATATTCTTAATATTTGAATGAGTGGGGATGTACTGAGATAGGTATGCCATTCTTATGCAGGTATTCTAGGATAATTTCTCTATCATTTTAGTGTATGAATTTGAGACCCTTCTGATCAAGGATGGTTTATGTTTAAATTGATGGTAATCTCAATAGGATTAATGATGATCATGGGGATCAGTGTTGATCCATTTTAAGTTTTTCAATTTCTTATGGTTAAGTATTTAAAATTAGTTACCTAGGTAGAAAGTAATTATTAAGACTAGTTACGTGAAGTAAGATAATAATTGGTAAAACTAAATTAATTAACATAAAAATGGATGGGTATGTGGTAAGATACATATTCATACTAATATAATAGTGTAAATTCTTAGTGTCTAATATATATATATATATATATATATATATATATATATATATATATATATATATATATATATATATATATATGATAAAAACATGCAAAATTGATGCATTTGTGGCAATGGCATAGTACTTTTTTGTGACCAATAAGTAAACTACATGTGTACGGACATACTTTTTTAGAGTAAAGGAATGAATATATATATGAAATTTTATATATGGATAGAATACATGTTGATTATTGTTGTGTATATTTTATCTTAATTTTTTAATATATACATGTTTAAAAAAATGCAAGTCAATAAAATTGAAAAATTGAAACTGCAAGTGTACAAACACAACTTTATGACCTTAACCACATGAAAATAATGTTTTTAAGACAATTAATGATGAGTAAATTGTTGATATATAAGTTTTATAAACTTTTGATTAATGATCAAAAAATTATAAAGATTTTTGTAACAATATATGTATTAAGAATAATGAGATATGTTGTGTATCAATTAAGTAATAATTACAAATAATACTTTAATATTAAAAAACATATATATTCAAAAACTATGTTTTCCCCTCTACAAACTCATATATATATATATATATATATATATATATAAATCTACTTACTTAAACATGTTCACGAGGGTAGAAAAAACTTATAAATTCATCAAAACTCATGTGTGCTAGTCTAGGATAAGGTTTTAAAGTAGGTTCGGATCCCTCAAGCCTAAAATCAATGCAATTTGGATGGAAACTATAATATTCTTAAATATGATGTATGCCCTTTTAGAAGTGAAAAAATTCAATTATAAAAAGGGTGTTCACCTATTTAGAAGTGAAAAAACTCAATAAGTGTATAAATCTATGTTTAACTACCACTTAGAATGGAGTACATACTACTTAAATTGTGTACACCATTTTTAGTTCCTTAAAACTTGTTGACCATTTTTTGGTTTAACAGGCCAAAAATTATTCCCCTTCTTCCTCTGCTGTTTCAGGCCAATTCATTTTTGATTTTACACAAGTCCAAAAATTTTCTACGAACTCTATAGGCCTATTTTCTATGGACTCTATAGGTCTATTTCTACAGACTCAACAGGGCTTGATTTTCTACGGACTCTGCAGTTTTATTTCTATAGACTCTGCAGGTGTAATTTTTTGGCAAGCAAAGAAACAGTTTAGAGAGTGCAAGGTTTTAAAAAGCTTCTTCAAACTCTTGTCTAAATAAATTCATAAGGAAAGAGAGCTAAAATGGTTTAGAGACACTTTTCCTTAAGGTTGGAAGAGTGGTTCAACAACATAATCTTTTTGAGAGTTAGCACCTTTAAACTGTTGAACTGATTCAATGCCTTCAAGTTCAATCAGTGAATTTAAACACTTGGTTCAATGCTTGGTTCAACACTTGGTTTAATGCTTGGTTCAATCGACTGGTTCAACGCTTGGTTCAAACACTTAGTTTAATGCTTGGTTCAATCAGCGGGTTCAATCACTTGGTTCAATCGGTGGGTTCAATCACTTGGTTTACCATGGAAGGTTCAAAGGCTCAGCATGCAGTGTTAACCATTGAACCATTTTTGGTTCAATCGGTTGGTTCAATGGGTTGGTTCAAGGGAGCATCCTAAATTCAAAGGGCAAGTGCCCTTGCGGAGGGCAGTTCTGAGTTCAAAAGCCCTTGCAAAGGGCAGGAAGCACTTCAAAGGAAAGATAGATGTAAAGGGTAAGTTTTTCAAATTTTTGTTTAGTCATAAATTCTTTTGGACTTTTTGTCTGAAGGAATTCATTTAAACAAAAAGTCTGAAGAAATTCAAGAAAGGGCTGCAATAGAAAACCTGAGAAAATACTCCAAAGCAAAGGAAGTGAGCGTGAGGTCATTCTTGCAGACATTTTGTCTGTAGGAAAAGAGGCCGAAAGAAAAGCCCAACCAAGGAGGATAAAAGCTCGTGAAGCAGGAAGAGACCTAGAAAAATTTGCCAAAGACGGTGACATCCTGAAAGCCATCAATTTTAAGGAGACAGACTAGCTATTAGGTATTCAATTTCAAGGTGACGGTTACGTGAATGTCAATTTTAATATAGTGAAATAGCTATTTGCTTTTGAATTGCCTGAACACCAACCATGAAAAGAGTCCAAAGAATGTAGTAACTTGTTAGAAGATCACCCCCAAGGGTTGAAGGAGAAAAAGGAGACAAAGTAAGAAGAAGAAAAAGAGCCCAAAGAACAAAGAGAGAAAAGTGCCAAGTGTAGGAATAGGCAGATAGTCCAAGTGGTGAAGAGAGGTACTAATTCAAGAAGTTACTCTAGTAGGTGATACAGTGTCTGTGAATTGATTATTAGGAGGTGTAAATGGTTAATAGTGTGACCTATTTTTCTTCATTTTGCATTAATGAGCAGACAAACCATGTAATCACCTTGAAGAATCGGTCTTGCAAGCAGACAAATGGTATGGCTCATAATTTCTCATTAATGTTTAATCGGCTTGCTCTTCCCAATGACTGGAGTGCAAATGGGTCATTTGTAAAAAGGGGCACCAAAAGGCCTCCTTCCTTCCCCTATATATTTTAGACTTGTCATTTGAAAAAAGATCTTTCACATTTGTAAGGCAAAGCCCTAGTAAATTTTCACCTAAAATCAATAAACACATTTTTACCTCTATTCTGGTTAGATATCTCTGTGTGTGCCTGAGTGTCAATTTATGTTTAGTCATTTCTTCTTAATGCTTCCACAAGTTTAACACCAATACACTTGGTGTCTATAAGGTGCCATTCTTGTAGGTGACAAGGAGAACTATATTTGGAAGTGCAGAGATAGAAGAAGATACTATACAGTGTGCCTTCCCACAACACCTTTGGTATGTCCCTATTTTTTGTGTGTTCCATCAAAGCCTCCCTATTGAGCATCCTGCAACCTAGTCCTTCTACCAGTATGAAGTGTACATATGTATTTGTCTGGCTTCAAGTGTGAGTGTGAGTAGGTTGAATCATTTGGTGCATCACCTCTTTTAGAGTAGTTTATTTTCCTGTAATCCTTCTCCCTTTTCACCCCCCATTATATATCTATATACCTATATTAGCACTTATTGGAACAAATCAGATGCATCAAAGGGAGCTAGCCCTTACCTAGAGACTCTCCCCTCCATCTTTGCCAGTCCCACAAGTGAGAGGGGAGTTTCCATTTTAATGTGTGGAAGGCAGGAGCTCAGCCTCCTGCCCCGAGTGTAATCCACTGTGTCAACAATTTTTGGCACACCCAGTGGGACTCAATTTTTACACTCAGTAAATTTTTTAGGATTGATGCTAGTCCTGTTACAACAAATCAACTATTTTCAGCATCTAGTGACTCCACTAGTAAGAACTTCATTTTTTAATCAAAGACCAATCTAACTTCCTATGCCTAAAGTCACCACACGGTCTACTTCTAAGGGTGTTCCTTTTGACTTTATTGAGTTGCCTTTGAACTCAGAAAAAAGACTAAGGTTTGATAGGACCCATCCTTATTTATCAAACCACCTTCCCAAACCTACTGTAAGGAACGCATACGGAACAAGGCCACAATCACATCCCATTATAGTTATGGCACTTCCCTTTGTGACTTTTCATGGTCAAAGTCCATTGAATCTCCAATGTTATGACCCAATTCTAGGATCAGCCCTCAAAAGTGTCCCTTCCTTTGATGGAGAGGGGCCCATTACAGTCATCAAACACATCAGAAATATTACTAACCTCTATAATATTCATAATGTCACTGAGGAAAATATTGTAATCAGATTGTTGGCATTATCTCTCAAGGGCAAAGCTCTTGACTGGTATGGGACTTTGGCTATAAATTCAATCAACTCCTGGAATGAATTGGGTACTCACTTGATGGACCATTTTGGGGAAAAGAGGAACCAACTCTCACTTGCTGAGCAACTGACTACCATGAAAAGAGCCCCACATGAATACATGCAAGATTTTAACACTCAGTTTTAGAAGAGATGGGATAGAATCCCCATTCTGGTAAGACCGACTGCTAGCTATGCTTTCCTATATTACTTAAGAGCATTGAATAGTGATATCACTATTATGATGCAGTCCATGGGAGGACATGTGCTGCTTGCCACCTATGACATAGCCATAACAACTAAAAATTACTTAGTGTAGGCTGGGAAGATAGCTCCTAGACCCCATATGCCACTTTTCCTAGAAATGTTACCTCCAATTCAAACTGCTACCCCCACATTAACTCCTCTACCTAGCATAGAGAAACTAGCTACTACTCCATCCAATGAACTTCATGAAGTTAAGAGTCTGTTGCAAAGTATGTCAAATGAACTTGTGGCTCTTAAAAGGTAGCAAGTTTAGAGCAACTAGCCAAATCAAGGGTACTAGCAATATGGTCAAGCTCTTAGACCCCCTTTCCAAAATTACAATCAAGGATAGGGTCAGCTTACTCAGATCAAACCCTTTCAAGGCTACAACCCAGGTGCCCCTTCATCATCTAAGGTCATGGTGCCCATTCAAAACAATCTAGTGCAAGAACAACCAAGTTGTTCAACCATGGGATATGGTCAAGAACAAGTTGTTTATACAAATGAGATGATGGGTTATTGCCCAAATGTGTAAGAAAATTAGGTAGCTGCCCATTCCCAAGTCTTTGAGGCTCCAATGTAACACAACATGAGTAGCAGTCAGGCCCAACCTAATTCTACCCTCATGCATCATCTGGAAGGAGAATTCTATTCAGTTAATTATGTAAGCACTACAAATAATTAGGCTGACTGTGTTGCAACCAACACAAGATTCAAAAGAAGGGCAATGGAAAAAGCTCAGGCTACTTCCCAAATATCAGTAACACTTTCTTCATCACATGCAAATCAAAAAGTCTTGAGCTTCAGACTAGCAGTTGTACCTCTAGCTCCTTGACCTGCCCCTCAGGCTGTACATAATTCTAAGGAAATTTTGAAAGAAGGCAAGCCTCAAGTCAACATGGTTGATCAGATGAAGAAGCTACACGTGAGCATCTCCTTATGGGATTTGCTATCAATACTGGGGCAGAAAGACATGCTGTAAAAGGAATTGCATGAGCTAGATGAACGAGTTGTCCTAGCAAAAGTTGACAACATTTTGATGATGAATGGACAACCTTCCACCTCAGGTCAGACCCAAAAGGAAGAGAAGGTTCCTCCTTTTTATGTGTCCTTAGTCATAAGATATTTATTGGTGCACAATTGCATCTTATTAATAGCAGAGCAAGCACCTCAGTGATGCCCAAATGCATAGCCGACAAGCTGGGCTTGAAATATGAAGAAATGACCAAGGGAGTCCTATAGCTGGATGGAACCCCAATAAAGACAATTGGGGTGGTAAGAGGTTTGAGCTTGATGCTGCATGCTTGCTTGAATTTCTTAGTTCCTCATGATGTGGTACTGGTAGATGTCCCTCCCTACTTTGCCATCTGCTTATCCAGGGATTTTACATCTAAGATAGGTGGCTCTTAGCAGCAAATTGGTCTTATCTAGTTTTTAGAACCAAGTATGGGACTAAAGTCAAGATTGAATCTAAACCACTCCACAGAGATCATCTGGAACCTTACTGGCTCAAGGAAACAAATGTTAGTTACACCATCATTGACCAGGAAGAGTTTCAGGTAGACCAATCTCCATCCTCTACCCTTGAAGGAGTTGCAGACCTGCTCTTAGATGAATGGGGAAGTGACAACTTTGAGCATGATCCCTACAAATTCATAGAGGAGGTGGGCCTTAGAATTTATTGCATGCATGAAGAGGGTAATTTTGTACCAAATATGATGAAGGCCAGTTAGGAAAGTTTAGGTCTATGGTAGCTATTCTTTGATGGTTCAAGGAGTAAGTTGGGAGCTGGTGGTGGAGCGGTGTTGGTCTCTCCTTCAAAAGAGAGGTATTTTTCAGCCTTTTAGTTCCATTTTTCCTACACATGCAATGTTGTGGAATATGTATCCCTCATCCATGGCTTGGAGTGGGTGAGGAAAAGAGAAATCAAAGAGCTACAAGTGTTTGGTGACAGTGAGCTAATTGTCAACCAGGTAAGAGGCCAAAATTTGATGAAGAATTCTCTACTGAAGTCCTAAAAACATAGGGTATGAGACTTAGTGGAAAAGTTATGCACTTTCAATATTACCTCCATCCCTAGAGAACAGAATAAGCAAGCAGATAGGTTGGCGGTAGTTGGTGCTCAGTTTGACATTGCTAAGGAAATAGGCTAAGACCATAGCTCAAATCACTTGAAAGTAGTGATCCAGCCCTCTATACTTGACAACATCACCAACTAGAAGGTTTTCAATAGTGATCAATAGATAACACTCTTCCTATAAGAAGAAGTGGAATTCACTACAAAAAACTAGGTTAAGCTATAGCAACAATATGGTAACCAAATTGTTCAGCTGAAGAACAATAAGCTCCCCAAAAGTTTGGTCACTCTAGAGAGTATCTTCAATGGAGATGACCAATTGAGAAGCATCAAGGCATGTATTTCAACAAAGGAGGAGCACCATGAGAAGGTGGAAATAATAAAAGACAAGCTGCTTGCACTTGGGAAAGTGTGCACGTAGCATGAAAGGTAGTTCTTCATCTTGTTGTGCCAAGATTTTGGTGATATCTTCACTTGGGAGTATAGTGATTTGAAGGGTTTTGACCCAAGTTTGGCCCAGCATACCATTGAGCTAGAAGAAGGTGCCAAACAAATCAAGTAGAAGTAGAGGCCTATCAACCCAATAATTGAGCCTCTCATGCACAAGGAGCTCACTAAATTAATTGAGTCTAGGATAATATTTCCAATCAAACACTCTTTTTGGCTGGCAAATCTTGTTCCTGTCTAGAAAAAGAATGGGGAGATAAGACTGTGCATCGATTTTAGAGATCTCAATAGAGTCTCTTTGAAAGACCATTATCCTCTCCCAATCATGGAGCAGATCCTTCAGATGGTGATAGGCAGTGAGTGTTTCTCCCTCTTGGATGGGTATTTAGGATACAACTAGATTTTGGTGCAAGACTATGACCAACACAAGACATCCTTCACAACCAAGTGGGGAATGTTTGCTTACAGGAAAATGCCTTTGAAACTATCTAATGCTAGTGCCACTTTCTATGGAGCTATGGACATGGCCTTTCAAGGCCTGATGAATAAGATTGTACTGGTATATCTTGATGATGTGATAGTTTTCTCTAAGGAAGTGAGCTAACACATGAAACATCTAAGGCAAATATTTGAGAGGTGTAGGGAGTTTGGTATCTCTCTCAATCCTAAGAAATGTGTGTTCACTATCAGTGAGGGGAAGCTCCTGGGTCACATTATTTCTTTAGAGGGTTTGGCTGTTGATCCAGAGAGAGTTTGCTCCATCCTGGAGCTATCCTTACCCAAGCACAAGAAAGGCCTACAAAGCTTCTTCGATAAGATAAATTTTATATAGAGATTTATCCCAAATTTTGTAGAGATGGTTAAGCCATTGACCTCTATGTTGAGGAAGGGTGAGGAGTTCACATGGATAGTACAAAGAAAATACAGTTTTGAAGAAATCAAGTAGGCCATAGCTTGGGCTCTTACTTTGATTAGCCCTAACTTCACCAAAGATTTCAACCTCTACACCTTCAACAATGAAGAGGTAATCTCTGCCATGATTACCCAAGCAAGTAATGATAACCTTGAGTAGCCAATTACATTTTTAGACAAGGCCTATAAGGTTTTGAAGTTAGATACACATATGTGGAAAAGCAAGTCTTGGTGGTCATACAGAGTTTGAAGAAATTTAGACACATGCTGTCCAATAGCAGAATCCACCTCATGGATCCACATCCCAGCATCAAATATTTCTTGATCAACTGAGATCTAAATGAGAAGAGAGCAGGGTGGATCACTAAGGTGATGGAATATGATGTAGATATCAAGATCACCAAGCTGGTAAGAGGGAGAGGCCTATGTGAACACCTCACTGCGGACTTTAAATAGCAAAAGGAGGATAGTCTACTAATCCATGATGCAGCTACAATAGAATAAATAACTATCATAAAGGATTGGACATTAGACATGAGGCATTTCCTTCTAATTGGTGAGTGCCCACACTCACTTGACAAGACCAAGAGGAGGTATCTCAGACTCCAGCGTCTCCCTTATGCCCTGATTGATGGATTACTATTTATAAAGGATCTCTCAAGAGTCTTTTTAAGATGCTTGGACTCAAGTCAATCTGATAGGGTGTTGTCTAAGTTTCATGATGGACCAACCAGTGGTCATTTTGCTCCTAGGGCTAGTACAGTGAGAATAATAAGAGCTGGCTATTTCTAGCCTACTCTTTTCGAGGACACCCATGCCTGGGTATAAAAGTGCCAAAAGTGCACACTTTTTGATGGGAAGTAATGGTTGGCTACCATGCCTTTACAACCTATTTAGGTGGAGCAGCCATTCATGCAATGGGGCTTAGACTTCATAGGGATGATCAATCCTCCCTCTAGTGCTAGACACAAGTGGGTCCTAACTGCCACAGATTATTTCACAAGATGGGTAGAGGTTGTTGCTCTGAAGGAGGCCAACAAAAGTGTTGTCCTAGATTTTTATGAAGACTTGGTGGCAAGGTTCAAGGTTCCAATAACCATAATCTCAGATAATGCATTAGCTTTTTTGGGAACCAAAATAAGTGAATGGGCCCTGAGATATGGTATATATCTCAGCACTTCATCCAATTATTACCTACAGGGGAATGGACTAGCTGAGTCTACAAATAAGAACCTGCTCAGGATCATCAAGTGGACCATGGAGGAAAATCAAAGGACTTGGCATGCTAAGTTGAAAATAGCCCTGTGGGTAGATAAGGTCACCCCAAAGAGGGCAATTGGCAACTCACTATACACGCTCATCTATGGAAGGGAAGCTAGGCTCCCCATTTCACTCGAGTTGCCAACCTTGGATCTCACTCACTAGCAACAATTAAAAGAAGGAAATAGCATGGAGGTTAGGCTATGTGAGCTGATGGAACTCCAAGAAGCAAGGGACTAGGCTATGGCTTCTATGACCAGCCACCAATAGCAAGTAAAGAGACACTTTGACAAGAAATCTTCATCAAAAGGTTTCTCTGAAGGAGACATTGTCTTAAAATGGGATGAAGACCGAGCTAAGCCTGGAAAGCATAATGCATTCTAACTCTCTAGGTTGGATGGTGAGGAACTATATATCCCAGTTAATGGGATACATCTTAAGCATTACCACTGAGCCCCTTCTCCATCATGTATATATTTTACCTTGTTTTTCTCCTATTTTCCTAAGTGCTTTTTGCACATGTTAGTAGTTTTCTTAGCTTTGTGTGTGTTTTCATTTCCTTTTGAGGTAAATCTTCATGATTGGTTCTAGATTTATTAGAACTTTTGCTAATCCTTAAGTTACAGTCTGACCCCGTGCCTAATGGATTTTGAGGAAACTAGCTTCTAAGCATAGCAGGCATGCTTCCCTTAGGAGTCACCAATTTATTGACCATTTTTTGGTCTAATAGGCCAAAAATTGGTCCCCTTCTTCCTCTACTATTTCAGGCCAATTTATTTTTGATTTTACACAAGTCCAAGAATTTTCTGCGGACTCTGCAAGCCTATTTTCTATGGACTCTGTAGGTCTATTTCTATGAACTCAGTAGGGTTTGATTTGCTACAGACTCTATAGGTCTATTTCTATGGACTTTGTAGGTGTATTTTTTTGGTATGCAAAGAACCAGTTCAAAGAGTGCAAGGTTTTAAAAAGCTTCTTCAAACTCTTGTCTAAAGAAATTCATAAGGAAAGAGAGCTAAAATGTTTTAGAGACACTTTTCCTTAAGGTTGGAAGAGTGATTCAATGACATAATCTTTCTGAGAGTTAGCACCTTTGAATCATTGAACTGGTTCAATGCCTTCAGGTTCAATTGGCAAGTTCAAACACTTGGTTCAATGCTTAGTTCAAACACTTGGTTCAATCGCTTAGTTCAATCGGCTGGTTCAATGCTTGGTTCAAACACTTGGTTCAATGCTTGGTTTAATTGGTGGGTTTAATCACTTGGTTCAATTGGTGGGTTCAACACTTGGTTTACCGTGGAAGGTTCAAAGGCTCAGCATGCAGTGTTGAACTGTTGAATCTTTGAACCATTTTTGGTTCAATCAGTAAGTTCAATGGCTTGGTTCAAGGGAGCATCCTAAAGTTGAAGGGAAAGTGCCCTTGTGGAGGGTAGTTCTGAGTTCAAAAGCCCTTGCAAAGGGCAGAAAGCACTTTAAAGGAAAGATATCTACAAAGGGTAAGTTTTTTGGATTTTTGTTTAGTCATAAATCCTTTCAAACTTTTTGTTCAAAGGAATTCCTTCAGACAAAAAGTTTGAAGAAATTTGGGAAAGGGCTGCAACACAAAACCCAAGAAAATACTCCAAAGGAAAGGAAGCAAGTGTGAGGTCATTCTTGTAGACATTTTATCTGTGGGAAAAGAGGCTGAAAGAAAAGCCCGACCAAGGAGGACAAAATCTTGTGAAGCAGGAAGAGACCTGACAAAATTTTCCAAGGATGGTGATGTCCTAAAAGCCATCAATTTTAAGGAGACATAATAGCCATTGGGTACTCAATTTCAAGGTGATGGCTATGCGAATGTCAATTTTAAGACAGTGAAATAGCGATTTGCTTTTGAATTGCCTGAACACCAACCATGAAAAGAGTCCAAGGAATGCAGTGACCTACTAGAAGATCACCCCTGAGGGCTAAAGGAGCAGAAGGAGACAAAGTAGGAAGAAGACAAAGAGCCTAGAGAACAAAGAGAGAAAAGTGCCAAGTGTAGGAACAGGTAGATAGTCCAAGTGGTGAAGAGAGGTGTCGATTCAAGAAGTTACTCCAGTAGGTGATACAGTGTCTACAAATTGATTATTAGGAGGTGTAAATGGCTAACAGTGTGACCCATTTTTCTTCATTTTGCATTAATGAGCAGACAAACTGCATAATCACCTTGAAGAAGCGGTCTTACAAGCAGACAAATGGCATGGCTCATAATTTCTCATTGATGTTTAAGTGGCTTGCTCTTCCCAGTGACTGGAGTGCAAATGTGCTATTTGTAAAAAGGGGCACCAAAAGGCCTCCTTCCTTCCCCTATATATTGTAGACTTGTCATTTGAAAAAATATCTTTCACATTTGTAAGGCGAAGCCCTGGCAAATTTTCACCTGAAATCAATAAACACATTTTTACCTCTATTCTAGTTAGATATCTCTATGTGTGCCTGAGTGTTAGTTTGTGTTTAGTCATTGCTTCTTAATGCTTCCATAGGTTTAACACCAACACACCTAGTGTCTATAAGGTGTCATTCCTATAGGTGATAAGGAGAGCTATATTTGGAAGTGTAGAGATAGAAGAAGCTACTATATAGTGTGCCTTCCCACAACACCTTCGGTAAGTCCCTATTTTCTATGTGTTCCATCAAAGCCTCCATGTTGAGCTTCCTAAAACCTGGTCCTACCAGTATGAAGTGTACGTATGTGTTTGTCTGGATCATTTGGTGCGTCACCTCTTTTAGAGTAGTTTATTTTCTTGTAATCTTTCTCCATTTTCACCCCCCCATTATATATCTATATACCTATATTAGCACTTATTGGAACAACTCAGATGCATCAAAGGGAGCTAGCCCTTACCTAGAGACTCTCCCCTCTAGCTTCACTAGTCCCACAAGTGAGAGGGGAGTTTCCATTTTGACATGTGGAAGGAAGGAGCTCAGCCTCCTACCCTGGGTGCAATCCACCGCATCAACAAAACTTATTTAAAAACTCTCATGTGCACAAATTCCACTCTAGCACTTTTTATTTTACATACTTTAAACTAGATTTTATTATAAACTCATCAATTTTTGTTAAATTTTTATCTTACTTAGACATTAAAGTAGAAACATAGATCATGGTGTTGGTCAGTCATTGTTAAAGATTGATTAAGGAGCTAACAAATGAAAAAATTAAAGTCAATAGAGAAAAAGAAAGAAAAAGACAAGCATATAGGAGAGTATCCATAAGAGCTTATGGACAAGGTGAAGGTGCTTCTTCCACACCAAGTAATATTTCAATGTAAAATAACATGCCCAATTTTATGGAATTTAATTTAGATACATCTTCACATGAGATAAGAGTTAATTAATCTTTTTTGAATTATGGAACTTAATATGTAGAACATTTAGCTAATGAATTTGTATTGAGTGATTAAACACATGGAGAAACACAATATAATGAAACATCTATCCATAATGACTTTTTTTATCATGATGATAATGAACATCATGTAATGAGCCCAATCCATATCTCTCCAAATGTAGAGAAATTTACTTCCCCTAAAGAGTCCAATGTTAACAAACACTTAAATATTTTTTATATGGTTTAAGTGCCAACACCATTCAATTCAATAAATAATGTAGCTCCTACACCCACACCTCAAAGGATAATATAACAAACACCAAGGTATTTTATTGAAATAAATGAGAATATTTTAAAACCTATGCAAGGTAAAATGTCAATAAGAATAGTTAAACACCATGTTTATTATGCATTTCAGTAAAACACCCTTAAAAATTGACGTCATCTATTTGTTTAATTGATGAAAATGCAAAAAATATACCTTATGATTCATAATTTAGGGTTAAGATCAATAAATCCAAAGGGAATAAAAAATGTAATAGTAAACAATCTAACTAATTCATTTAATGCAATAGGTAATAAAACTTGAAAACAAATATTAATGTGGAAAGAAAAGTAATAATAGAGTCTATAGTGAGTAAGTCAACATCTAGAGTTTGATTTATTATTCAAATAGATATAACCCTAAAATTAAATAGGAAAAATCTAATTAAATCTAAAAAAATAAGAGCAAGCCTTGATGACCCTTTACTCAGATTATTGGGCATTTCATGATAGACTATCATGAAATTTTGAGATATTAGTTGAAAGAACAATACATTTGATTTTTTTTTTTAGAATAGCAACACAAGGGTCTCACATAATATAAAATAAGTTTTTAAAAGAATAAAAGGTTCAAAAAGTCATGAGCCATATGCAAAACATTTCTTTGTCATGACCCAGACATAATTTTATAAAAGGTTTATTGAAAATTATAAGGAGAAATTGATAACTAGACAAAGATCATTTGAGATGTGCAAGTCTTTCTACATTAAAATAAATAAAACATGCACCATATGATGTTATAGGATTGATGTTAAATTTTCTATGAATTTTGATTTATTTCTTCATATATGTTATACTTTATAGAATGACAAGATTATGCACTAATATATGGTGGCTTCTCCACCTAAAATGTCAAGAGAGTTAATCCCAAGTCTTTTGTGTCAAATCATGAGGGATAGTTTTTTTTCTAAATTCTTTTTGGATTGAATATGTAACACTTGTGTTTATTTTCTATATTTGACTAGTTATATACATGAAGAAAGTTCACATGAATTTGGAAAGAAACTAGTTAATTTTAATAAGTACAAATTTGTGAAGTATGTATTAAAATATGGAAAAGAGTCATAAATATATGAGTTGGTTACAAACTAGGTATATTTATCTAACTTCATGTTTGAATTAAGAATAATATTATCTGCTAATATGCAAGATAAACACACCAATCAAAATCCTTAGACAATCAATTCAAGTTTTGTAAGGACAAATTCTACTTGGGACCATTTTTTCAATTGTGGATTTTGTTGAAAACTACACACTATAAACACATAATGAGGTTCAATAATAATAATATAATTAAATTAAAGTTGTAATTTTCATGCATATTACATAGATGTGCACCTGATAGCATAGAGGATAATAGAAATATTTTGAGGGAGTACCACTTTTACATGAGTGATGATAGATCACATTATTTAAATTTTATCTAAGGTTGCTTTGAGATACTTTATATAAATATGAATTCAAGATAAATAATATTCAATACACACTACATTTGGTCAAAAAATAGTGCAAGATGATTTAATAATTCTCAAATGTTTGACTGGTTAATCAAGATGCATATGAAGAGTGGGGTAAAACATTTTTTGATTTTTTTGAGGTTGGGAATGGTAAAGGATAACATGATGGTGCAAGTGTATGTGTATAAAGAGCCCTTAAAAAAGAGTAAGGGAAACACAAGGATGATTTTGATTTGATTTATTCGACAAGTATTATGACTTAGTGTAATGAAACATTTTATCATGGATCAAATAAATATTCTCATGTGTGAATATTCTTTTAGTTAATGGAAGAATAAAATAAGGTAATATATAAATATTTTAGTATAATACCTAGATTGAATGATTTCCACTCAATCTAAATCTTAAATTCTAGTTCATGGACTATTTATACTAAGGATATAACATGCATTTGTTTGGGCTATATAGAATTTGATTGGAATGAATTTGAGTCAAAAGTATGGGTTGGAAAATGGTATTTTATATCCCCAAGTCATATGGATATTAGCCATTCATTCCAACCACTATGGGATCTTGAAATGGCATCAATAATTAACTTTGACCACATCTCAAATCTTGTGAAAATAGGTAAAATTTATTTTTAATGTAAATGTAGCCTTAAACATTAGTGATATTTTTTATTTTTTCCTACATGTCCTTAAAAATTGATTACATTTTAGTACAATGATGAGGGAATAAATTAATACTTATCCTATTGTGTAGAGGCAAAAAAATTAACCACAATTATTATGGATGGAGAATGCCTAGTTTATCCCACTAAATTTGTGGTGTTTACAAGAACTTGTCTTCATAGATACTTCTATAAATAAAATTAAAGAAATGGTTATTTGAGGACTTTTAGATGAATATGGTGATACTTCTTTATTCAAATTTGGTTATCACTAAAAATATTCAGTTGATCAAATTCCATGAAAAGTCTCACAATAAATGTTGTGAGAACTTCATGAATTAAGCATGAAACAATTCTTGAAACACTTAAAAATAGAGTTTATCCTTAAGGTAGTTGGATTGAATTGGTAAGGTTGGTATTAAATGCAAGTCAAATTTTGAATTATTAAAGTTAGATTATTTGAATTAGTGTATTTTAATTTAAAATTATTTTTTGTTTTAAATATTTACTAGCATATTTAATTTAATTTATTGGTACCATATGAGCTTCCACCTTCATGTGGTTGGTGTCATGAGTATAGAAGATTATCTTCTTGAAACATAGAGAAGTATAAAAAATAATGAATGTTGATTAGATAAGTTTCTTCCTCATTGTAATCAAAACATAATCCTTTATGGAGAATTTAGAAAACTCTCTCATTCAACTATAAGAGATAATGGTTCATCTCTACCCCTCATGGTTCATTTGCAATGATTGTACAAAGTTTGCTCCATTTTCCCCCTTTAAATAAGAAAATTCTATTTTAAAATGAATTTGGCCACATACAAGTTTTGGTTATGGGGGTTTAAGGATCACATAATAAGGCCATTCCTATGTTTATATTCCCATCTTGATGTGTCCACACATATGGTTCTTGTATTGGGTACATGAGTCAAAAGTTATGCATTCTACTAATAAACTTTTAGTCCCTAAAGAGAGATTTGGATACGAGATAAAAATGGTTTCTATTTCTCCATAGTCATGAGTAGAAGAGAATAATTTTGGGGTATTCATATAACTCTCTCATGCAACTATAGGATCTTACAGTTCATCTCTACCCCTAATGGTTTGTATGCAATGATTACCCAAAGTTCATTCCATTTTTTCCCTTAAGAACATGAAGATTTTCTTTAGCGATGCATCTGAGTACCTTTAATTTTTGACTCTAAGGGCTGATTAAGGGTGTAAAAAGGCTATTCATAAATTTCAAAGAGGATTTATTGATTGGGTATATAAATCAAAATTTTCACATTCTACTGACCAACTTTTAGTCCATAAATAGATATTTGGATGTAAGAAAAAATGTGTCATCATTTATCCATCATCCTAAGTAGAAGATAATAGTCCATATAATTATTAAATTACTCTTTCATTAAATTATAAGAGTTAATGTTTCATTTATACCCTTCAAAATTCACCTACAATGGTTGCACAAAGTTCATTCTATTTTTCCCCAAAAGAACATGAATATTATTTTTAAGGATATGTCAAGACACCTTTATGTTTAAAATTTGGGGCTAAATATAGGGTGTAATAATTAAATTCCTATGTTAAAATTCCTATCTATACATGTCTATGCAGATGGTTCATCTATTGGGCATGCAAGTCAAAAGTTGTGTGTTCTACTAGCCAAATTTTAGTCCCTAAAGAGATATTTGGCTGCTAGAGAAAACATGTTGTTTATAAGTCATTAAAATTAAAACATAATCATAAAATGGTGATTATAATAATCTCTTTTGAAACTATAAGAGTTGATAGTTCGTGTCAACCCCTCATTGTTTTCTTGTAATAGTTATACAAAGTTCATTCCATTTTTCCCTTTAAAAACAAGAAAATTCTCTTCAATGATGCATCTGATAGCCTAAAAATTTTAATTTTGGGGGATTAAAAATCATATATTAATTGAATTATTGTACTTATACACCAATAAATATGTTTCCACAAATAAAATTCTTTGATTAGGAGCACAAGTCAAAAGTTATGCATTATCTTGACCAATTTTTAAGCTCTACAGAGAGATTTGGCTATATGATAAAACATGTCATCATTTATCCATAATTATGAGTGGAAGATAATACTCTAGATTTTTTTTACATGATTATTTAATTACTTGCCTCTACCCCTAATGGTTTTCCTCTACCCCTAATGATTTTCCTATAATGACTGTCCAAAATTTATTTCATTTTTCCCTTTAAGAATGTGAAGATTCTTTTTAGAGATGGATTTGATCACCTAAAAATTTAAAATATATGGACTAAAGGAGAGAAAATGGAGGCCATTTTTGTTTTTATACACCTATCTATACATGTATGTAAATATGGTTTGTTGATTAAGCATGTGAATCAAAAGATATGTGTTATACTGACCAACTTTTTATCCCAAAATAGAGATTTAGTTGTGAGAAAAAACATGTCACCATTTATGTCATTATGAGGGGTATATAATCCTATAAGGGGTGATTATAGGACTTTCACATGAAAATGTATGATCTAAAAATTCATATTTACCCCTCATATCTTGCCTATAAAGCCTAACCAAAGTTCATTCCATTTTCTACTTAACAATGAGAAGATTCCATTCAAGGTTGCATCTGACTACCTAAAAATTCCAACTCTAAGGCTTGATAAAGGGTGAAAAAAGTACATTATTTTATTTATAAATCCATTTATATGTTTCCATGGGTATTTTATCTATTGGGCACGCAAGTTAAAAGATATGTATTATCCTGATAAATGTTTGGTCCCTAAAGTAAGATTTGGATACAAGAGAAAAAGTGTCTTCATTTATTCATCATATTTAGAATAAGATAATCCTCCTAAAATTTACTATAAGACTCCATCATGAAATTTTAGGAGATAATGGTTTGTCTATACACCTCATGATTCACCTACAATGTCTATCGAAAGTTCATTCTTTTTTTTACCTTAAGAATGATAAGATTCTCTTCATGGATGATTTTTGTCACTCAAAAGCTTCAAATTTAGGTCCCAAAAGAGAGTGTAAAAATTACATTCTTGAATTTGTATGCCCATCTATACATGTTTGTGAAGATAGTTCATCGATTAGGCATATGAGTCAAAATTATGCATTCTACTGACCAAATTTTGGTCCTTAAAGTGATATTTGGTTGTGAGAGAAAGTGTGTCATTATTTATCCATTATTATGAGTGGTAGAAAATTTTCCAAGTAGTGATTATTATACACACCACATTTTCACCACAACTAGATTCTAATCAGACTTAATATTGATTTCTACCAAACAATGAAAATTAAGCCTAAGAATCATTAAATGTCCCAATTTCATCTGCACATTAGACATTAGTGCTCATAACCATGTTGAAACATCCCTATTTTGGGTATTAATATGTATTTAATAGTAACCTCTCATCGATTCATCTCTAATCAACTTGTGACCTAGTAAATTGATAATTTAGGATTTGGAACCATTAAGCACAACACTTAAATAATTCTTAAAGTGCTAATCATAATTAATTAACTAATCAAACCAAATTAAATGCTTAAGTAGAATTTCCATGTGTAATTAGTAAAAATTAATTTAAAAAAGATAAAATTCATATAAAAATGAGGTTATGATGATGTCATCATCCTCAAAGTCAAGGAATTAAAAATATCACCCTAAATGCCATAAATTTAAAAATGAAGAGACTTGCTTAATAAATGAGATCTCTATCCCAAATATTAATTACATGTCCCCTCCTTAACTCAACTAGAGTTAGTTCAAACTCAACTAAAATTAACTCTAACCTAGCTACACTTGGGTTAGAGTTAGTTTTGGAGGCTAAAAATACAAGACCTCACCCATTGATAAATAATATTTCTTAGTGTAAAGTTATCATGAAAAAATACCTTCAAGGAGCCCATTGGTATAGTGTTATCATGCCTATTTGCTAAGCCAAGCCAAGTCAAAGCCAAATCCAAACTCAACATTACCAAGGTGATAAGGGGAGGTTATGTAAAGAGTTTCATTGCCAAATAATTATTGATCACATAATCGATCACAACAATTCATTGCCAACATACAACACTTGCTCTCATAGAAGGTAAACTTGCTTGTTTTGATTTCATATGTTAGTTACTTGTATTGTTCACTAGCTCTTTGAGTGTCTAAGCTAGAGGTGTAATATTCTATTAGTGTATTTGTTTGATTTTATTTCATACTAACACTATACTAATATCCCCTCTTGGAATCCTATTAATATCATAATGGCATGCTCAGTGGGACCACATACCCCAAAAACATAAATGGAATATATTGAGAACTTTTGGAACCTAAGAATATTTCAATCTATAGCTCATTTTTTTAATTTTTAGCTAACTTTTCTGTCTTTTACTTGTGACTATGGATTTACAAATTTATGATTGCATAACTATGAATTTAGCGAGGTAAAACATAAAATCATTAACTGAATCTATGAAATTATCTCTAAAAATCACAAAATCACTTTGGTTTGGACTCATCTCTATATAATTATGAAATTAGATCCAAAAATAGTGAAATCATTCAACAAACTATGAATTCATCCTATAAAAAAAATAAACATTTTGATTTCCTTTTGAGCTAACAGTGAAATTGCTTTACAACTATAAATTCATAGAGTTTAATTATGAAATCATCATTTTAATTATGAAATCATAGAAGATTTTACAAAAATATCATTTTAATTACAAAAATGTCCATTTAAATTGTGAAATTATTATTTATTTTATGTTTTTTTCATAATTTTATTGATTATTTATGAATTTGGGACACTTACTAGTGAAATCTTGCACTCAAATCATGAAATCATTTAACTATTTTGGTGTTTTTATTGAAGGTTTGAGAGTTGAAAATTTACAAGTCTTAGTTGAAAAATTGTAACCCTGAGTTACAAAATCAGAGAGTTGTGAAATCATTTGTCTAAGTTGTAAAATTGTTTGCTTCAGTTATAAAATTATTTGCCAGAGTTGCAAAATTACAAACCTGAGTTGGAAAATCATTCACTTGAGTTGTGAAATTATTGAACAAGGTTGTAAAATCATTCTAAAATAGGGAAATAATCCACTATAAATTATTAGTTCCTTGGTTTTCTATATTTTTATATGTTTGAATTTTTTTTCAATTCATAGTTTATTATATAACTGTAAATCATTCCAGAGATTTGATTTTTTATTTTTACTAAGCTAATTTGCAAGAATATCACCTTGGTTTAAAGAAAAAAATAAAACCCCATAACTCATTTTGTAGGACCCAAGGCCAAGAAAGGAGGTTTTAATAACTTCAAAATTGCATTCACACTTACATTTGGTGCATAAAAATGATGTAACAACTTTGATTTTATTTTTCAAAGTTTGAAAATATCAACAACAAAGTCAAGGGGATAAATTTCATTTCACATCTCATTTAGTGATTTAAAAATAACAACAATCTTATACTAAGTGATCTCAATAGATTTCTTTTTTATTATTATTTTTGTTTGTTTTGTTTTCTTAAAAATTGGACTTTGTGCATATGTTCTCCATCGCCCCCTTTAGGGAACTCAGATGACCAAAATCATTTCATTCATTACCTTGTTTCTTTGTTCAACCCTAGAAGGAATGTCATCTATGCTCTCCCCAAGTTTAAATAACTTGGGTGATTCAAAAAATGACCCTTAAAGTCCTTCTAGTTCCTTTTATTTCTTTTATGCACTTGGCTTATGGGAAGGGTTTCATCACTCCCCATAAGTTCTTTAGGGAAGCTTTGACCTAGGATTTCATAGCCTAACATTGTTTCAACCCCACTCCATGGTAGGATATATATATTGAGGGTGACTCATTAGGATGTTAGTTTGAGAAGTTTAAGTAACATTGTTAGTGATATCTACCTCAGACCAATAGCCTAATTTTGACATCACACTACACTGAGTAATATAATGGATGTAGTGGTTGTAAAAAGGACAAGACCATTTTACATCAAGCCAATTAGCTTGTATCCAAATGGTTTGATTATATCTATAGTGTTAACCACACTTGGGACCATCTATAATGCATAAAACTTATAGTTTTAGACAAACCCCACTTTTCACAAAAATATTGTCAATGCAGGGTTAGTAGCCTAAAGTTCCCTATCACTGTATAAATTCTTGAGAGAAGAGGGGGCCTAAAAAATAATAATTTACATGTGATCTAAATTTATTATATTAACAAATAATTTTCTCTCAAGAGTATATCGACAAAATTTGATAATATGAAGCAACCTTGTCAGCTTTTAGGTATAAGATGATATGCTTACGTGTTTTTATGTCTATTTATTTTAGTTTCATTATTTTGAGTCTAAAATTATTTTGTTTGTCAAAAACACATCAAAACAAACCATAAACCAATCATATGTTTTTACACCCCTCTGATGTGTTATTATTTATATTTGATACCACACTTTGCCTTGGACATTTTCAAAAAAAATGTATGTGTGTCTCACTTGTTTGAAATGGGCATCATTATGCTTCCCATTTTGTCCCAAGTTTTTGCCTTAGAGATTCAAAACAAAACCATTGTCATACCTTTTGAGTGATATAGTGTCATTACACTGCTTCTATTATTTCAAAACCTTTGTCTTGTGATAAATCGAGTTCAATACCACCTATGCCTTTTGGTCTATGATTGGTATCATTATGCCATCCGTTTGGGTCTAAAACATTATCTATTTGAAAACCAAAGTTTTCTAAACCAAGTTCTAAATTTGTATTACAAATTTCAGATTCAAACATTAAGTAGTTTATACTTATGCCTTGATTAATTTTGGCTTGGGTGTTTACCTCTTAGATTTGAATTATTTAACTTGGAATAATTCCTTGTTTGCTTTAAAGACTCATTTGCCTATATTTTTAGAAGTGGTCTTTTCCATGTGCCTTGTGACAATTTTGTTGTTTATAACTAAGGTCAAAACTCTATTTTTAAGTACAACCTTAGGCATGGTTAGTTTACATTTGAGTCTTGTATATCGCTTGGGATTGAATTTTTTACTCCTCATGATTGTTTTTGTTTACTTGAGATTGATTTTATAGATTAGTTTTAGGCATGTGCCTAAATTTCAATGTATTTTACCAATGGTCAAGTTTGTGTTTGAGTCTATGTACCTAGTTTGACTCTAAGTGTTTAAAATTGTTAGACTAATTGCCTTGCCATTTTTACTTTGACCAAGTTGTTACAAGTCTAGCTTTGTGACTTATTTCTAAAGACCAAGAATTTTACCTTTCATTTTAGACCTAGTTGTTTTCAAGTCTATATTTAAGCCTTGTTTCCTAAGACCTATAATTTACCATAGTTTTTAGAGTTTGTTTGTACCTTTTGAACCTATATTTGTGCCTTTTCCCTAAAGACCCAACAAGGTTTTCTAGCTTTTGACCTAGATTAGAGTTGTTTGAAACACTTTGCTAAAAATTGGGATTCAACTTACCTTTACTTTGACCATTTGTGTGTGAGACATTAGACATTTTTTAGGACATTTTAACCAAGTTTATCATTGATTATTTTAGAGAATAGCTCTATTCCTACACCGAGTTTAGACCAACTGTTCCTTTTAGACCAAATCTCTAGACATACCAAGTTTGGACCATTTACCATTTAGACCAAAATTTTAAGATTTTTTTAGAACTCTAGACCTTATATTTACAAAATGTTAGTCATGGATTTGGATATGCCTCGCTACACACATAGTATAATCATGTATAATTTGGATTATGATAACATGGTCATGAATGATACCTTTATTTAAGAACCATATGGAGATGATGTAGTTTATGATATGGATCCATATCCTTCTTACACTACTCAATATGTGGAACAAATTCAAGATATGTTAACACACTACCTATTTAATACACCTCCTTATCTAAGGATAGAGTAAGAACAAATAGCCCAATACCTTTCTAGTGTGTCATATGTCATTAAACAAATTCAAAAATAATGTTACTACGTTACCATTTTTCCAAATCATGACCCATACTTGATTGATCATCACTATCTTGAAAACAAGGATGAGGTTTAGTCAGAGCTATGGAGGTAATGGGCAAGTTTACATAAGACTTCCCCCATGAAAACTTACCTAGTATAGTTAGAGTGCCTCAAAACGTACCTTATATGCCAACTATCAAATAGGCCTGTACTAGTTACCCTCAAGCATTTGTACCAATGAAAAATTAAGATCCAAATATGTTTTCAATAGGAAGGGACCCATGGAGGACCAATTTGTGCAAATATAAAAAGCATATCAAACATCTAAATATAGTGTAGAATTTTAATGACATGGCTATATTGAATGCTCTACTTATAGAACTAACTCTTTTAATAGGAGTGCCAGTTAATTCAATATGTTAAGCTAATCTGGGTGTAGATCCATTTGCCCAATTTACTTAATTAGGTGAGATGTTCAATGTCCCTTTCATTAAGGAAGTAATTATGGCCCCTACTCAAGACAAAGTGCCAAATACAGTGGATAACATGAAAGTGTCTTCCAATCCAATCCAAGGTGAGTTAAATGCACCAATAAATAATCTACAACAAGAGCCTCTATTCAATACCATGAGTGGTTCATAATGATAAGGGGAAGGAATGCCTACTTCCCAACCATAATAAGTTACTCCCAATCCTCAACTAGATGTTTCTTTAAGAATTCAACAATAGGGGATAAGTAATTAGATGCCAACCAATATTTTGCCTCAATAAGTGATGAATGGTATGCCACCTCAATAGGTAATGGATAATATTCCACGATAATAGGCAAAATCAAATTTACCACCACAATAGAGTTATAACATTATGCCACCTTAATAGGTGGAAACAAATGGTCCATCTCAAAAAAGAGTGATAAATTTACCTCAATGATCACACACCAATAATCCTATACAATCATAAACATTGTTTAATCAATAATGTATTTTTATTAGTCAACGACAAATTCCAAACACTCAAAAAGCATATAGTTCATAATAGGTGTTTGCAAAATAAATAGGTACCAATTTAAAATAATTACCATATTAGGAAAACTTTTCCTTTTACTCAAAAATTTCCATGGATTCAAATATATGGTCTTAATCAATAGCAAGTTCCCTTTATTCAGCCATGTTTGACTAGTTAGTAGTAAGTCCCTACTCAACCTCAGTAGGTACAATACCTCCTACAAATCCATATCCTTCCATCACAACCCCAATTACCTTATACCCAAGGCCATATTACAAATTCAAACCATAATATTTACCAATAATAAATGTAATATAAATAACTACATCCCAATCTGTGGATGCATATTCCTAGTCAACTGGTACATCAAACTAATATTTCACAATATTTCATACCTCCATTATACCCCAGTCAAGGTAATCCATGTTTGACCACCCAAAAACAACCATGACCAAATGTACCATAAATTTTTTTGGCTCAAAAATTGAAAAAAATGATGGATACAAGTACTGCCATTTAGACAAGAAAATAAACCAAAAAATTCAAATTGGATGATGTGTGCTCATACCCATTTAACATGAAATATATTTAGATACCATTTCACATAGGTTATGAACCACCAAAATTTGATAAGTATAAAAATAAAGGAGACCCTAAGGGGCATCTAATAGAGTTATTTTTTGCTTGTCATCCAGTGGCATTTATCTACTCTTTCCTAGGAGTCTAGTTAGATAGGCTTTGGAATGGTTTCTTAAGTTGCTGAAAAAAATCAATATATGAATTTGATGATCTTTTAGATAAGTATGTGTAACATTTCTCCTACAATATCGAGCATGATATTTTAGTAGTAGATTTGAGTCAAGCCAAACAAAAGGTAAGTAAGAGATTTGTGAGTTACTTATAGAGATGGAGAGAAATTGCTAGTCACTTCACCCATAACTTACCATATAAATAATTGGTAGTTGTGTTTACCAAAAATTTGAAAAATGAGATGTATTATGACTTGGAGCTTCAGTGTGCACACACATTTAATGAGATCATTGAGAAATGCATACAAATTGAAAAGGCCCTTATTAACAAAGGGATTATCAGGTTGACTTCCTCAAACTAGAATTAGAGCCCAAACCAAAACTCAGGCCCAATTCAAAACCCTAGCTCAATCTAAGCACAATCATATGCACTAGCTTAAGCTAATAACTATGAAAAACCCAAACCATACAACTTAAACAATAATATTTTTGGTAATGGGGTGATTGAGTCACACCATGTCCAAATGGTGTAAACATAGTCTGCTCAACCTATACCATTAATGCATCTTATTTCACATCATCAACCTATCCAACAAGTGTAGCCTATGCCTCAACCTAGACTATATCCTCAAATTCTATATCCACCACATTTACAAACCCCTCCAATAATAAGAAGACCCACTCCTAGAGTCTTCAACAACTTTGGTGAGCCTATTGAAGTAGTGTTTCATAGACTAGTCATGACCAATATGATTAGTTAGCCAATTCCAAAATACTATCTTAAGGGTATACCATATCCATATTCATATAAATAACATGATTTGTATGAATACCATCATGTTCATAAACATTCTATATGTCAATGTGCAGTTAAAGTACCTTATTGAAAATATGTTGGAAAATGGGGAAATTTAATTGGATAAAGAGTGTCTACTTCCAATACAAATCTAGGTATCTATTAAAATATTTTTCCACAACATAATAATACCAATAAATAATATCAACAACTAAGACCATAGTTATAGCTGTAATAATAACAATAGTATCAACAATAACCATAAAAACAACAATAATATTGGCAATAGAAATAAAAACATTAATCGAATGGAAGGAACCAAGGCCAAAATGACCTTAATAACCAATAGACTTACCACATAGTTGCACATGAATACAATAAATTTGTAGTTCATATTGGGGGTGGGCATGTCTACCATTACCATCAATCCTATACCAAATACCAATAGACCCAGACCATTACCTAATAATACCAATCAACCTTCCTATGCCAATAATCTTTCCTTGACTTGTGATTGTAACCAAGTGCAATAACAACCAATGATTACCATTTCTAGACCTTATATCGATAACTCTTCATTACCCCATGACCATAACCAAGTGCACCAAAAACCAAGAATATCCTCTCTAACCCATCTCCATCATATTCTAGTTATAATGGTCTTGAATCCAATCCATATTATGTAATCATAACTTGATGGTCTAAGATTACCATCTCAAGCCCACAACCTCGTACCAATTAACCAATCCAACCCACTATGTTGTCTAAGATAAAGCCAATCACCAATATTAAGGAAAAGATGTATGACATTATGGAATAACTCCAAAATACACCCATATAAATATCTATTTTGGATTTATTGTGCACATATACCATCTACAAGAATATCCTTATAGAACTCTTAGGTCAATTCCAAATTCTAAATGACATTACTCCAGACAAATTTCAATCTTTGGTTGGACACATATGCATAGGAAAAGAGTTGAACTTTGACTAAAGTGACATGTCATCCTTTGGCCCTCTCCATAATAACTCATTATACATTGAAGTTGTCATCACGTAGAATAAATTCAAACATGCCCTCATAGACAATGGATCGAGTCTAAATATTATGTCTCTGAAGCTAACCAAGCATTTGAGATATACAATAGTCGACCTTCACCCAAAAATTATTACTATCAAGGCCTACAATAATGGAGAGTGAGAATCATAAGGAACTATATGTTTGCTAGTGATCATTGGGCCTTTAACCCATGATACACTTTAACATGTGCTAGACCTAGATCTATCATACAATTTGATTTTTAGTGGACCATGGATACATGAAATCCATGTAATTCCTTCAAAATTTAACTTGTATATCAAGTTTCCTCACTCAAGGATGGAGGTAACTATCCATGGAGATTTACATACATATGAACAATACAAGCATTTAGAGGTTGAATATGAAAGTTAAAACTACCATTTCAGCTTAGACACAGTACCCAAGAAAGATAAACACAAAGAGATACTTGTATTACCAGAGGCTAATTATATAGACCCTAATATCCTTACCTCATCTTCACATACACCTCCTATATAAATTTATAATCTTTTTACCATTTTAAAAAATGATCTAGGAGAGTATTTTAACCATGACACATTCTATATTACTAAGCTTTCATAGAGCCCCAAATCCTATGGAAGGCCCAAAGCTAAGTTAGCTTGCATGGAATGGTGATGAAATGGAAAAGGCAAGTTTCATATCCTAGTGCCTATTATTTTCACACTAGCCACTAGCCAAGAAGAGGACCACTTGCTAATGATGATTCTTGGTTATACAATGAAAAATTGGTTGATTGTTACCAAAGTGAAAAGTATCCCATCTCTAACAGGATCATGGATAATCAACAATATGAAGTTGGAATCCTGGGGATAAATTAATAAGGTACTCTTGATCCCATTTCTATGACTAGATACAAAAGAACCTATAGTCTCATATTTAAAAAACCTAGGTTTGACCCCACATATCTTATTCATGTTCCAACACCAATGACTAGTGATGATGATGTTGGCATTGAAGTAGAGCCTAATCATAGCATTTAAAAAAACCTTACTAGTACCAACCTATTTGACCCATATACCATTTGCACCATTACTCTAGTAATATAACATTCCACACTTCCCTTTTATCATTTTTAACTTCTAGACTAGGGCCAACAAGAATCCAAGGTAACTTTAGATGAGTTTGAGAATGATGAGGTCTTTTGTGATTTTCTAGGCCTAAGAGACAATATTCTATTGGGAGACCACAAATAAGGGTTTTATATAAAACTAGATTCTACAACCTGTTTTAGAGAGTAGGTGAACACCCTTAGCCAAAAACATTGAGGTCCCAAAATGAAAACCTATTTGAGGCACTTTTGGACTAAGGTAAAAGTAAAAAGAAAGGCTAGACTTTTTTTGAAAACCTATTTTAGGTGCCACTAGATGGGGGTGTTCACCTTTCCTCAAATGAAGCTTAAGAGACCAACATCAAACTTGCTTTCGGGTCTCAATTTAGTATAGAGGAACAAAATGCCTTTGATCAAATTGTTTGATAATATCCTACACCATTTGTTACATGGCCATTGCTACTATTAGGTGATTTAGATTAATCTTATTTGGGAGAGCTTGAAGAACCAGTCCGACTAGAGGACTTTGCCATTACAGGCCAATTTACATCATTGCCAACTATTATGTAAGATGGCTCAACTCTCCTAGTAGAAGATACTATAGAAGTTAACATCAGGACTCCAGATGACTCGAAGTGGATTAAATTAGGTACATCCCTCACTAAGGAGGAATGTAAAGTTTTAATAGCCCTTTTGAGGGAGTTTATTTACATTTTTTCATGGGCCTATTTATACATACCATTTTTAGACCCCACCTTAGTTATACACCACTTTATTGTGCATCCTGATGCCAAACCTATGAAGTATAAACTACGTAAAATGCATCCTTATATTTTTGTGTTAGTTAATAAAGAGTTGGAAAAACTCTTGCAAGTGAGATGCATCTAATTGATTGACTATTCAGAGTGGATCTCAAACATTAACTTATCAATAAAAATCTAAAAGGGATCATAATCTACACTAATTTTAGAGATATCAATAAGAAGTACCCCAAGGATGACTTTCCTCTATTAAATATTGACATGATAGTTGAATCCATAATGAGGAATGAAATTCTATCCCTCATGGATGGTTTTCTAGGATATGACCAGGCCAGGATCATGCCAAAAGACTAATATAAGATAATGTTCACCACTCCTTGGGGAACATTTTGCTATCAGGTTATGTCATTTGACCTCAAGAATGTTGGGGCCATAGACTAGAGAGATATGACCATTAAATTTCATGGCATGATGCATGATATTGTTGAAAACTATGTTGATGGCATATTGATTAAATCAAAGAGCCATGCAAATCATCCAACCGTACTAAAAAGGATATTTGAAATCCTTCATGAGTATAAATTTTGAATTAATCCCAAGAAATGCATCTTTAATGTCATTTTAGGTAAATTATAAGGATTTATTGTATCTCATTGAGGTATTTAAGTTGATTATACCAAAGTAAAATCCATTACTAAGATTCCACTACCTTCCACTTTGAAGTAGCTCCCTAATTTGTAGGTCAAAATCCAGAGATGCTTCATTTCATAGTTGGCTAATAAATGGCATCCTTTCACTCACTTATTGAATAAAAATGTTATATTTATTTGGGATGAATAATATCAAAAATACTTTGAGCACTTGAAGGAATATCTTACCAATCCACCTATTCTATTACCACCAATGCTAGGGAGTCCATTTTTGTTATACCTATCTTCCATTGAAAAAGCCCTAGGGCACTTTTAGCTCAACATGATGAAAATGGGAAAGAACATATCATGTAATATCTAGTCCATACACTATTATCATATGAACATAATTATACACCAATAGAAAAATCTTGTTTAGTTATGGTGTTTATAGCCTAGAAGCTATGTCATTACATGTTTAACAACAAGACCATAGTCATTGCCAAAGTAGATCTGCTCAAGTATCTATTATCAAAGATAACTTTACAAGGCTACATATCTAAATTTATCATACTACTAAGTAAGTTTGAGTATTTCAATTATAAGGTCACAAAGGGATAAGTACTTGTAGACCAACTTATTAAGGCTACCTTTTATGATACTGAACCATTCACTTTTGCATTTCCAGATGAGTCCATCATGACCATCATTGAAACACCTACTAAGGAATAACACTAGAAGATATATTTTGATGGGTCATTCACATCTCATGGATCAAGGGCAAGCTTATTAATTGTTACAACATAGGGGGATCTCATTACCAAATCATTTAGTATCAACTTTCCTTATACTAATAACATGGTTGACTATAAAACACTCATTATAGGGCTTCAACAAGTAGTATAATGGAACATTCAATATCTTATGGCTTATGGTGATTCTCAACTAATCATTAATTAGGTGACAGACCAATTTTAGATGAAAAATGATAATTTGGTACCATATAAGGCCATGGTGGACATTCTCAAATAGCAGATTGCCCACATATAGTTTAAACACATATCTCAAGCCAGTAATAGGATAATAGATTCTATGTCTACCATTAGTTCCTTGATCCACAACACAGATAATTCAAAATACTATTATTTCCTCATTCAACATCTTATATAACCAGCTCATGAACCTTTGACCAATACAATGATCTATGATATTTTTTGTTTTAGTTATATTTGGTACTCAAACCTATATAACTAACTTCATAACCACATTCTTCCACTAGACCTTTCATGTAAACAATAAAAAGCCTTTATACACCAAACATCTTGATATACCCTACTTGGTCCAACCCTTTACTATAGAATATTTGATGGAACTTTGCTTTATTTTTTGAATTCAATAGAATCCACATTAGCATTGAGGGAAGTTAATGAAGGAGTATATGGAGCCCACTCCAGTGGGGCCATCCTTTCCAAAAAGCTCCTATGTATTGGTTACTATTGGACAACCATAGAAGTAGATGTATTTGCTTAAGTCAAAAGATGTGACAAATGTTAAAGGCATGCCAATTTAATTCATGCTTTGGCTAGAACACTCAAACCAATGCTTACACCATGGTCATTTTCAACATGGGGACTTGATCTCATTAGGAAGATTAACCCCACCTCATCTGATAGCTATAAACACATCCTTACCACTACCGCATATTTCACTAAGTTGGTTGAAGCTATACCCCTCACTTCCATGACTAGAAAACATATTTCCAAATTCATCTTGAACCATCTCATTTTCCCATATGGTATCCCATATAACATTATATTTGATAATGGTGGATTAATTTAAGAAAAAGGATGTTAAATCACTCTGTGTTGAGTACAACATCACCCAAAATTTTTCCACCGCATATTACCCATACGATAGTGGATAAGCAAAGGTATATAATAATACCATTATCAATATTCTTAAGAAGATTATCAATGATGTTGGCCACAATTAGCACATGCAAATATTCTACACCCTCTGGGCTTATCATACTAATTACTATACTCCAATAGGAGCCACACCATATTCCATATTCTATGACATTGAGGCTATTATTTCCATCAAAGATAATTTGCCTTATTTATGCATCTCATTGAAACACATTCTAGATGATGAGGATTATAAAGTAGCTCAGCTGCAAAAGCTAGAATTACTAGATGAAAAATGCATGTCCCTTATAAATAGACTTCAAGCATATTAAAATTGGTTATGAAGTCAATATAACTAATGGGTCAAACATAGAGAGTTTGAGCTTGGTGATCTTGTCCTTAAAGAAACCTAGAAGAACACCATGGCTAAGAAAAATAATAAATGCAAACTCAAACCTAATTGCATAGGCCCTTATGTCATTATTGCTAATTATGGATCTTGAGCATATAGGGTCACTACATTGGATAGAGATGAAATTGATGAGCCCATGAAAATAATACATCTCAAGAATTATTTCTCTTGAGAGACCTAAGGAATTATCTGTGAGGATCCTTTACATCATGTTGTCATCTCACCTTCCTTGTATTATACCATATACCATTCTTACCATAAATTATTTATTTATCAAAGTTGTTTTACCCTCCCAACCCACCCTTTTTAACCTTGTTTCTGATCCATGGGTTCTTCGATCACCTTTAAAAAGGTGATTCAACTGCAATTTCAATAGTTGATTTAGTATTTCAAAAAAATTAGTATCCAAGAGTAGTATGATAGAGGTTTGGAAATTACATTCTTCATCATTGTCATGTTTTATTTCATTCCTCATGATACTAATTATAACCACATTTCAAAAAATTAGTATCATTGACCTATGCCATTATTTATTATTATGACTTTTTATGGTAGAATTAAGAGCTACACCTTTACCATGGAATTATTTCATTGCCTTGCCATTATTATTGTTATACTATGTCATTTGCCTAATTCACAAACTTATTGCTACCTAGTTGGATTCCTCTACTATAAGGGAAAGCTATAGTGACTTGAGGTCTCATCCTAATAACTATGTAATCAATGCTTGATTTACATTGAGGTCAACTCAATCACCTTTTTTAACACTCTCACCATTTTATAATAAATTTAATTTTGAACACTCTATCCATTTTATGAGCATATTTAAGTTTATAATGCTCTCATGATTTTGTGAGCAACCTAAGCCATGCTCTCATCATTTTTTTAGTGGTATTGTTTGGTATCTCATCATTCTTGTTCATGTTGAAATGCCTATAAAACCCCTAAACATTGGTAAATGATCTATAAAAATCATAAAATCATGAAAATTGACTTAGAATTTCCATGCAAGATATAAATCCATCAAAATTTTAGGGATTGACCATCTTGTTTGTTCAATTTATTTCTAGACCACCTTGGTACTTTTTCTCCTATTTTTGGGAGAAATACATTGGGTTTAGGTCCACACGAACTATGTAGGTAGCACTTAGATACATGGGTATCTTAGGTTAGCTCGGCCACACCTTCTTTTTCTTTTTTAACCACATTTTTACCTTAAGGATCCTAGGACTCCTAACCATCTCATGAGTAACCACTTGTCATTTACTTTCCCCATCCTTATTTTCCTTCTTTACATGCTCTCATCATTTTGAGATCTCATGTTGTGAGCATTATGTATTCAAATTTGATACACTAATGACCAATTATCTTTGTTTACACTCTCACCATTTTATGATCCATTTATGTTTGAATGCTCTCACCATTTTATGAGCAACTTTATCTTATGCTCTCACCATTTTGTGAGCCATTTCCATTTGAATGCTCTTATTTTTTCATAATAACTTTCATTTTATTCTCTCACCATCTTAAAATCTCATTCTCTTTTTCAGCCTTAGACATCATAAGCATTATAAACCCAGTTCATGTGTGACCACTTGTCTATTGCTTTTTTGGGTGGTTTTAACCTAAACCATACTCTTGCACTTATGCACTTAATTTTTATTGATGCTTTCATATTTATGAACATCATCTAATTTTTTCATTCACTCACCATTTTTTGATACCATTTCCATATTCCTCTACACGTCAATCATGTTTTCTAGCTCATCAATTTTCTTCTATCCCATATCCTAGGAGAACTACATTTGACCTAAAGTTCATGTTAGATCCTGCATCCATGGAACTATGTAGGTAGTTTCCACTTGCTTCATGTAGCTAGATCAGCTACTCCTTCCTTTTATTCTATTCTCACATTTTGTGTGTTTATTTCATTATCTCCTATAACCTAGAGGTAATGTTTATCATCTTGATTGTGTTGGTGTTTCCCTATAACCTAAGGAAAATCTTGTGTATTTTGTTCTTACTTTATGACACCAAAATCATTATTTTTTAGCTTATGGGTCACCCTATTTTCAAGAGTAACACCTCTATTACACATGCACGAACAATTTGTTTTTTTTACACTCACATTGTGATTAACCATTATTTATGTTTGTGTGCTTTTGTTTTGATTATTTTGTTCACTTTATGTTTATTGGTGTTTTTTTATTCCTTTGATTTTTTTATTGGTGTTTTTTTGTTTTGCTTGTTTATTTACCTATTTATTTTCTTTCTTAGGTTGTACCTTGACTTAGTATGAATGCGTTCATTGGGTGATTCCTTGCACATTATACTTAAGTCCATCCATATTCATATGTCAACATTTTCATCATGGTTTTTATCATTAGTGCATTTTTTTCACTTTTTAATTGGATCGGGTGTTATTCCTTATGCATATTATAGATAGGACATCATTGTGTTTTATATAATGGTGTATACTATCACATGATACAAAAAAAATAGTTAGATGGATCTTATAAATAATGGTGTCATAGTATTTCTCCTTATTCATGCCTAATAAATTTCCAACTTATCCAAACATTACCCAAATATAGAGTAATCAAATGCCAAATTGATTTTAATCCCTAATAGTTAGGATGTGTATCTTCATCCTAGCAGGTAGCTTGAATTCATGCATATCCTCTATACTAGCTTACTCATACCCCATGATTATGGATTCAAATATGTAGGCCCCATTTCTTTGATTTTCCCTACTAGGGAAAAGATGACTTATATCACACTTCCATCTTCCCTAGTGAGGAAAACCATTATGCCAATGATTATAACCACCTTTGGGAAAATCATTATCATTTCTTGGCCCTACTAGGGCATGTTTTTATTGTGCTAATGATTATAATCACCTTTGCCCTAATGGTATATTATTCATTATGCTAATGATTATAACCACCTTTTGATAAACCATTATTTTCATCTTGCTATGAAAACGATTATAACTACCTTTGGTAAAATCAGTCTTTACCATTTACCTTAAGGTCCCATCATTTCCTTCTTTTTGAGGGAACTTTCACTAAAATTATTTTTTACCCACTCCCTCAAAGGGAATCTAGGGCTCATCCATCACCTTATGGGTCATTAGGCATTAATGACTTTAATTTTTTGAGAATACATTACCATGCCTCTTTCTTGCAATGCCTTTCCAAATAGGGGCAAATTGTAGATACCCCATTTTGGCCATAACTAGCTTCCAATCAAAATTTAAATTGATATCTACTAAATAATAAAAATTAAGCCTAAGAATTAGTGAATGTCCCAATTTCATGTACACATTAGATATTAGTGCTCATAATCATGTTAAGATGTACTTACTTGGGGTATTACCTTGTATGCAATAGTAACCTCTCATAGATTCATATCCAATAAAATTTCAACCTAAAAAATTAATAATTTTGCCTTTTGACCCATTAAGCGAGGCACTTAAAAAATTATTAAAATGCTAAAATGCTAAGTAGAATGAATTAACTAATTATACTAAATTAAATTCTTAAGTGGAATCTCTATGTGTAATTAGTAAAAATAAAATTCCAAAACAAATGAGATCATGATGATGCCATCATCCTAAAAGTCATCGAATTGAAAATATCTCCCTAAATTTTAGAAATGGAGAACCTTGCTTAATAAATGGGATCCCTATCCCAAATATTAATTACATGTCCCCTCCTTAACTAAACTAGGGTTAGTTTGAAATCAACCACGGTTAATTCTAACCTAACTACACTTGGGTTAGATTTAGTTTTGGAGGATATAAATACAAAACCATTGATAAATAAGCTCTCTTGGTGTAAAGTTATCATGAAAAAATACCTTCAAGGAGCCCATTGGTATATTTTTATCATGCCCATTTACTAAGCCAAGCCAAGTCAAATCCAACGCCAAACTTAACATTACCAAGGTGACAAGGAGAGGTGGTGCAAATATCTCCATTTCAAAATAATTATTAATCACATAACTAAGCACATTAATTAATTACCAACACACAACACTTTCTCTCATAGAAAGTAAACTTGCTTATTTTTCTTCCATTTGTCAGTTACTTGTATTGTTCACTAACTCTTTGAGTGTCTAGGCTAGAGGTGTAAGATTTTATTAGTTTTTTTGTTTGATTTTATTTCATATTAACACTATACTAATCTCCCTTCTTGGATTCATATTGATCATAATTATAATACTCACCCATGTAATTTAAGATTTGATGTTTCATCTCTAACCCTCATAGTTTTGATATAATGCCTACCCAAATTTTGTTTCAGAATGAGAAAAATCTATTCATGGATGCATCCAACCACCTATAAATTTCAATTATGGGTCTCAATAGAGGTCTAAAATTCCATTATTTAATTTACACACCCATACATAAATTTCCATGAATATGGTTCATCAATTGGGCACGTTTAAGGATACATGTTATACTAACCAACTTTTGGTCCCTAAAGAGAGATTTAACTATGATAAAATATGTGTCATAATTTTTATATCATAATGAGGGGTAGATAATCCTCCATGGGTTTATAATAGGACTCATCCATTAAAATATAAGATCTAATGATTTATCCCTAACCCTCATAGTTTTCCTATAACATCTACCCAAAGTTCATTTCATTTTTCCCTTAAGAAGGAAAAGATTATCTTTAGGTATCCAACTGACTGCTTATAAGTTTTAAATCTATGTCATAAAAAAGCACTTAAAATTTCATTATTATGTTTATACACCCATCCAAACATGTCTGCTAAGATGCTTTATCTATTGGGTGCATGAGTCAAAAGATATGTGTTATATTGACCAACTTTTGGTTCCTAAAGTGAGATTTAGCTATGATGAAAAAAATGTCACCATTTATTAGTCATTATATTTAGGGATGTATCATATCACATGAAATTTTTGACTTTAGGGCCTAAAAAATGGAGGATAAATTCCATTATCTTATTTATACACCCATACATAAGTGTTTGTAAAAATAACATGTCAATTTGTCATTCTAATTAAAAGATACACATTATACTGACCAAATTTATGTCCCTAATTAAAGATTTAGTTTTGAGAGAAAATGTGACACCATTTATCTAAAATAATGAGGGGTATATAATCCTCTCATGGGTGATTATAATACTTATCTAAATAAATATAAATTTATGGTTTATCTCTAACCATTATAGTTTGACAATAATACTTGCCCAAAGTTCATTTTCATTTTTGTCCTTAAAAACAAGAAGATTCTCTACAGGGATGCATCCAACTTCCTAAAAGTTTAAAATATAGGTCCCAATGGAAAAGAAAAGAGGTTAGTCTTACATTTATACACCCATATGGATGTGTTCATAAAGATGATTTGATGATTGGGCATGTAATTCAAAAGATACACATTCTACTGACCAAATTTTGGTCTCTAAAGTGAAATTTGGTTGAAAGATAAAATGTGGTTATATTTTCCATTATAATGGGTGTAAAATAGTACTATATTATATTATCATATGACTCACCTTCTAAACTATAGGATTTGATGATTTGTATCTACCACTCATAATTTGCCTGTAACACCTACCCAAAGTTCATTATATTTTTCCCTTGAAGAACGAGAAGATTGTCTTCAAGGATGCATATAAATGCTTGTAAGTTTCAAATTTGGGACCCAACATAGGGTATATGAATGCCATTATTGCATTTATACTCTCATCTAGATGTGTCTATAATGATAGTTTATCGATTGGGTACATGAATCAAAAGATATGCATTCTACTAACCAATTTTGGTCTTTAAAATGTGATTTAGATATGAGAGAAAACATAATGTCATTTATCCATCATAATTAATGGTAGAGTATAATTATGAGGGTGATTATAAGACTCACCCATGTAACTATAAGAGTTGATAGTTTTCCTCTACCCCTCAGACTTCATCTATAATGCCTACCTAAAGTTTAATCTATTTTTTCCTTTAAGAATGAAAATATTATCTTTAGGGATGAATTTGGTCACCTAAAAGTTTAAAATATAGTTCTTATTAGATATAATATTAATTCCATTATTTCATTTACATTCCCATCCAAACATGTCCATGAATATGGTTCATTGATTGGGCCTGCAAATCAAAAGATATTATTCTACTGACCAAATTTTGGTCCCTAAAGTGATATTTAGTTGTGAGACAAAACATGTCACCATTTATCCATCATCATAAGTGGAAAATAATCCTCCATGGGGTAATTAGAGGATTTTACCATGAAGTTTTAATATCTAATGGTTTATATCTACACATCATGGCTTGTTTACAATTCCTACCCAAAGTTAGTTCTATTTCCCCCCTTAATAATGAAGAGATTCTATTCAAGGATGCATCTAGCCACCTCCAAGTTTCAAATAAAAGGCTTGAATGAGGTAAAATAAAGGCCATTCATATATTTATATTCCAACTCAGAGGTATCTATGAATATGGTTCATCGATGGGGTGCATGAGTCAAAATATACTCATTTTACTAACTTTTAGTCTCTAAAGTGATATTTGGCTACGAGAGAAAACATATCAATGTTTCTCCATCATTGTGAGGGAAAATAATACTCTATGGTATGATCAAAAGATTTGATCATGCAGTGTATGATTTGATGGCTCACCTCCAATGCTCACCCAAGTTTTATTTTATTTTCCCTTTAAGAATGAGTAGAATCCCTTTAGGGATACATATACGTCACCTACAAGTTTTAACTTTAGGGATTGATGGATCACAAATAAACCTCATCCTTAAATTTATATACCCATATAGATGTGTCTATTAATATGGTTCATTGATTGGGTGCATGATTCAAAAGATACATATTTTATTAACCATCATTGGGTCTCTAAAGAGAGTTTTGGCTGTGAGAGATAGCATGACATCATTTCTACCTCATTGTGATGGGTACATAATATTGTATAGGTGCCTAGAGGACTCAATAGTGAAATTTTAAGAGCTAAAAATATGTCTCTACCCCTCATGGTTCACCTATAACTCCTACCCAAAGTTCATTTCATTATTTTCCCTTAAGAATGAGAAGTTTATCTTTAGGGATGTGTCTAATCACCTACAAGTTTCAACTCTAGGTCCTAATGAATGGTAGACGAAGGTAAATATTGAATTTATATGACCTTATAGAAGGCCATTTTATAATATGTGTAATGTCTTATTCATAGTAAGTAGGGGTAAGATGTGTGTGTGATAGATTATAAATAGTTATAATATTTTATGATTCTTCAATTTAAGGAGTGTTTTTGTTTACATTTTGAGTTATTGTGTGTGTGTTTATATTTCATAAAGTGTGTATAATATATGTGGGGGAGTAATTTTATGATTTACTTAGCCCACTAATTCTCATTTACTTTGATGATGCTCCTCACACAATATAAAAATCCTACATTGCAAATAAGGTATATGAGATGTTATCAACAAGTGAAGCTTTCTAAGCTATACCAATGTTGTATAAATTTTACTATTATCCTAACTTTCTTATCTATAATTCACTTGCATAACATTATCATATTTGTAATTTATCTAAACTTATTTCATGTCCTATTAGTAACATTATTCTTTCCACTATTAATACAATCTAAAACTAATCAGTAGATTTTTTTCAATCCACAATTAATTTATTTATTACCATAATTATTCTCACCATGCCAACTTATTTATTACTTGTATATTGTATTTAAATGGTGGTTTAAAATTAAAGTGTCATAGTGATTTAATTATTTTGGTAATATTGGTGTCTTATTCCTAATTTAGTTAAAGGTCTAGGTTGACTAAATCAATAACTAATATTGAAATAATTTAACCTCTGATTTATATAATTTATTTGTATTTTTAACCTTTATATAAATAGTAAAAAATATGTAAAAAATAAGACTTAGCTTAAAATGAACTGAAATAGTTGTTACAAAGTTTGATATTGGTTGTGCAGGACTAGGACAGTGTCACAAATCAAGATATGGCTTTCATTTTGTAAAAGGATAGGAGCAATGAAATAGGACACCCTAAAATTTGGCATTGTTGTCCTATTCTACCATTATTGTCCAAAGTACTCATAGAGACCTAAGTTTTATGGGTTTTATTTATTGTCCTTGTTTGAGCCTTCTTGTGAAATATCAACTATTGAAAGTCTATGAAACTCCTTGTAGAGTTGATTTAAACTTTAAACCTAGACTACATTGTAATTTGATAAAACTTTGAGAAAGGAGTGGGGTTAGTGTGTGTAAGATGTAATGAACGTGTATTCACACTCCTTGTGTGGGCATGTTGCCTACATACCAATACTTTGAAGAGGGATCAAGCCATATGTATCTCTCTGACTTCATGTGCTTTATGCAATAGTGTAAATGTAGATGAAATAATTCTAAATTAGATGTGCTTGAGGTGGCTAGGGACTAGTGTGAGGATTTGGATATGCTTTTAGTTGTATTGGATGGTTGTATGTAGAGAATAAGGAAATTTACCTTAGTGGTTTTTCTTATATTCTTCCTTGCTTTATAATATTTTCCAACCTCCTCTAAATGAAATTTGAATGGGAATTTATAAAGATCTATTGGTCATGGGTCAAATGTATTCATGTTAGGCTAACAAGATGAAGGATAAGAACCATAAGGAAATAATTTTTTGAGCTCAAAATGTAATTAGATAGGACTGCCAAAACAGGACACCCTAAGGTTAAATGCTATAGTCCAAGCTGGGTTCTCTTATCCTATAGGTGAGAGACCTAGGGGATAGGATTAGCCTAGGAAATGTTGCCTAGCTGAGGTGGAATGGCCTTTTAGAAAGCTCAAGATGATTGGGAATAAGAAAAAAGGTATCTAAAAGGGTTATGAGAGCATGTAAGAAAGACATATGGGTTAGGTGTCATAATCCACACTCAAGCTACCAATTTTGAGATTTTATATGACTAAATTTGCCCCCCTTTATTCTAGTGATGTAGTAAAGTGAAATACTAGGATAAAGGAAAAGTATAAAGTGTACCTAAACTTACTTGAAAGGGTGAAGCTCATGAAGTTGTGTGATTTTGGATGTGCATAGAGAGATCACATCATGAAGTGTAAATCTATAAAATAAAATCAGGAGTAGATCAATTCTTACTAGACATGTTATGTCTAAAGTAAAAATGTACAAAATCTAGGTAAAAGAGAGAGGAAGAGAAAGGAGTGAATACACCTCATCAGGTATGTGAACTAATACAAAAATTATTGTGATGCTGAGTGATGTTGGGTATATGCTAAATGATGTTATACCAAGAGTAATAATATAAATGGATCTGAGTGCTCAATTCCCTAAGAGTGGCTTAAGAATGCAAAGGTTGGCCCTTTGGTTCCATAATCACCCACTAAGTGAAGGCATATGATCATACATGTGTTAATCAATGTTTGGACTATGTGTCTAATCCCTTTGAGTAGGTGGATAAAGAATACAAAGGCTAGCTAGTACTTTGGCATCATTATTTCCCTGTGAAGTGAAGCTAAGAACTAATACTAGTATGAATGTGTGTTGTATGAGATGGCTCCTAAAGCCCATGAATATTTTGTAATCTGATAATGTGGCATGTATAGTTGAATGTGTGCTAGAAACTAGGCCACTTTTAGCCACTCAAAAAAGGTAGAGATTAGGCTTGTATGAAATCCACTCTAAAACTAGGTAATAGGCTTATGTGAAAGCTACTCAAGAATGATGCTAACCACTTGCAAATGGAATAAGGCACATAACTGCTGAGAATGCTTGGGTAATGCCATAAACTAAAAATAAGAGAAAACAAATATATTGTGTACTTTACCCCCAATCATAGGGGTCTGTAACATGGATTTTTATCTAGAATTTATATCAAATACATAATCTAAAATTGAAAGTGAGAGCCATCATGTTGCATATGATGCCCCTATATCTAGATTCTCTTAGAAAAACTTTACTAAAGTTATTGATTTTGAACTGAATTATTATTGATAAAACTGTAACTAGTCTTACCTTTCTATCTATTTTTGGAAAATATAGTTTATTTGTTGTTTGGATAAGTTCACCAAAATAGGAGACTCTACTATCTAATGTTGTAGTCCAAACTTGGCACTCTTGTCATGTGCTAATTTTGAAGATTGTTCTATAATTGTCACTATCTATCTAGTCTATTATCCCTAGTTTGAAGTCTAAATATTGTTTTGGGTGTTCTAAAAATTGATTTTTGACCAGTTATAGGCTCTGATCTCTCTAATAAAACCCTTTATTTTTCCCCCTCTTCTAAGGGTAGGAAGGAAGACCCTGTAATGATACCCCTTAGAAGAAATACTCCTACAAGTGTGTTATGTTATGAAGTACATGATATAGTGATGATAATCAAAAATATGTCTCAATATATAGCATAGTTTGTAATGGAGATTATTAGATCAATAGAGGTATGCCTAGATAGATATAAAAATGTAATAACATGTGCAATATAGTGAACTAGAACTAGAAATCTAGTTAGTTGTTAGTTGTTAGTTGTCAAAGAGGGATGGAGTATGATGTCCATCATGGTATCTAATAAATTAAGAGAATGCATGATGTGGATCATGGCATTAGAAACAATTGAAAAGAAAATAAGCATGCAAGGTAAGAATCAAGAAGCATACAAAAGTGGTGAAGGGGCCAAGTAAACAAGGGACATGGGTACATGCTACTCAAACTAGAAAGCAAGCATACAAGGCATGTTCAAATGCCACATACACATATAATTTAAAACAAGCAAAGTTGTCATGAGGGACAGGATCACATAGAAGAGTACACAAAAAAGACATTGGTAGATGTCCTAAGGCACACACAATAATAGAAGCAAATGACATTAGCAAATGTCCTAAGGCACATATAAGAGATAAAAAAAAGAACTGAGAAATGCAATCACATTTAGCTACATAAATAAAGAAAGGAAGACATGTAAATACTAGAAGTATAATCACATCTAACTAATAAAATAAATAAGTGAAAGTATGCAAGACATGTAGTACAAGACTAGGTATATGCTAAGAAATAGACAAGTGTTATATACTAGTGAGTGTTGATAAAGTAATCTATGTAAGCTAGTAAATAATATACGTCATCATGATAACTAGAGTGTGTGGTGTAGGAATGACATAACCTAGATGTAGTCATGTAGAATATGCTCCCAGTGGATAGATATATCAATATGTATCTTGAATTTATGAAGTAGGATGCCCCCTCAATGGGTAGAGTGAAGAAATCAAGGATTTAGAAGTCAATACACACACTCAAAGAAGATCACGTGAAGAATGGTAACGTAGATAAATTGACAAACAATAGCATAACATAATAAAATATAAGTCTAGCATAGTATTGAAAATGTAAAGCATGGATAATGCATATAATTGAAATGTTTTTGGTATTTTTACAAATTTAAATGTTTTTGGTATTTTGACATATTTGAATGTTTTTGGTATTTTTGATATAAGCTATGTATAATCAATCATGAGAAGACTATGTACAAGAAATACTAAGAAACTATGTACAAGTAAGACTGAGAAGAAATAATACTAACCAATGAGTCTCATAAGAGACTCCCTATCATGGTGTACTATATCGAGGAGAGGGGTTGTGCATGATCATGAAGCATGATAGAGAGACTAAGACTGTAACTCTAAAATTTGTGTATATTATAAATGCTCTAAAATATTTAAAGTAGAAACCAATTGTGGGGTCCCCCTATAACTCTAATAATTGGATACAACTATAGGGCTCTTAGGGACCGATTTGGTAGTATAAGAATCTCTCTAAACATGTGGTCTATGTTAGAAGCATGAGACCTCAATGATACTACCCTAGGTGTTAACACTATAGGTAGAAACTATCTAGAGTCCTAAAACTATGGCTGATCTAAAAGAGGACTCTATGGATGTGTATAAACTCTATGTGTTGGTGATGGAGATCTCAACTGTGTCTGAATCTAAACTGAAGGAATAAATTTAACTGGTGGATAAACTAAAATTGGTGACTACAAAGTAGTATATGGTTCTGAAGTGGGGAATGATAACTCATATAAAAATCACCAACTATAATAATTTTAATAACATGAATGAATTTCATGCATCTATAAATTGTAGAAGGTACTGCTCAAAGTTTCTAAATCCATAGTCAGCTAAGAAATATATCAAAAACTCTTATACTAGAAACAATAGTAAATGGTGTGGCCACATGTGTTGGACCAACCTATAGAGGAAGTATAATCTCACCCAAAAAACTTTTTATGTTCCCGCTGAATCCACTAATAATTGTGTCCATTAGGGTAATATCCTAAATACTATAGTAATGTCATAGTGCCCATGTTCATAGTGGATCCATTATCTATGAGAACACTATGAATAGAATGGTTATGAATATAAATTGCATGATAATTTGAATCATCCTCAACTATCTCCTACTTTAAGAAAGAGATTGAAGGTCTAGATGGAACTTTAGAATTGTACACACCAATCATGTTACTCAAATGATGTGCATGATATGCATGGTGAAAAATTGATGTGTCCCCTATCTCTTGTTTAGAATGTTGTGGAAAAGCATTTGATAAAATTTTGAGAGCCTTGTCTTATGTTTGCTTTGCTTGTGGAAGATCAATTGGAGTGCCAAGATTAATAAGATTGCCATCGATCAAGTCATGTATCTTGTGTTTCAAATTGATGCATCTATTTTTTTTGTGTCTTGGTGCCCTATGAAAGTTGAAAAATTCATTATGATCATATCCCTATGGAAGAGGCTTTATTGGATCAACTTCCCAAATAGGAGGGAGAAATATGATATTACATTCCAAAATCTACTATAAAACTCTGGCTGGAGAAACTGGTAGATTGGTAAAGGTTCACTGAGGAGGTGCTGATAAAACCACTCATTGAGGGGGATCTAAAGTTGCATTGACTATAGGTTGATTTTAAATTTTGTTATCATTAATCTTGACTTTGTATGGGACTTTATTTTTACTCTTGTTTATTTTTCTTGATATACTTGTGTACTTGAGTTTTCCCATTCAAATTAATTTTAATTCCCTTTCTTTTAGTGTATGACATAACTCAGTGAAAGAAGAGAATCTTTGTAACATTATTGATTCATGTAAAGTTGGTAGAAGACTCTATTTGAAGAGATCTTGTAACTCTTGATCAACAATGGGAGCTAGTCATCTTAGCCAAGATAGTATTATATCAAAGAACATAGTTTGTAAGATGCTCATTTGAGCTTTGTTTTTATTGTACAACTAAGGCATAAGAAACCTTATCACCAATGTTAATTCTGAAATGATCTAGGAATATATCAGTTAAATGATTGAATGCATTGATTGATTGATTTGATAGATTATAGAACCATTGTAAATCATAATCCTTTAGAATTCATAGAAATAACTTGGGTAGTAGTCAGTCATTTGGTACATATTCTAAGCATGTTACATGAAAAGATCTCAAGTGTGTCTCTATATCTCCCTTGCCATCATATAGAGTGAGATTGGGTTGAATAAGACCTTGTGGTAAGGGTGTTAAAGCAATATGATGTGCTAATAGTGTATGCAATAGAGAAAAAGAATCTAAAGCCTAAGTTGGTCTAGAAGCACCTTACTCAAGATGTAGCACCTTGGATTTAAGAGATTTTATCTCTTGCACAAGGGCTACCACATCAGGAGACAAAGATGTACTAGCCATAACTAATGGTGGCATAGAGGAGGGTTGGGCTACTATAGGGGGTTGTTGAGACATAATTCCCCTTGTAGTGTCATTTACAACTGGATGCTTTGTGGTTTGAGAATATTGACCATTTTTTACTCTTCTTGTAGTATTTTAAGCATATTATCTTGCATGTTAGGGTGTTTAGTTAAAAGTTATTGATGTTCCCTTTTATTTTTTTCATCAAAACTGGTGTATTAGGCCATTGTTAAATTAGGAAAACAAATTGAAAATTGATTGAATTTTTGTTATAATTTGTAATAATAAAAGTGCTATGAAAATAAAGTGCTGAATATAAGAAATCTAAAGTCCTAAAAAAAACAAACTAAAAAATGCATAAAAAGGATACAAATCTCACAAACATGTAAGGTGATACCTCAAAAGTAATGGGACCTAGTATATGCAACTAAGGTTTTAAAAAATGATGTGTGTGTGTGTGTGTGTGTGTGTGTGTGTGTGTGTGTGTGTGTGTGTGTGTGTGTGTGTGTGTGTGTGTGTGTGTGTGTGTGTTTTCTTTTCTTTTTTAAATTACTAAGGAATTTTAAAAATTAATGTGAATTTTTTGTTTAAATATGCAAGTAAAATATCAAAAAAATATTAGAAAAATTATTGATTTAAAGAGACCTAGTATATGCAACTAGGGTTTGGAAGAAAATATTTTTTTAAAATTACTATGGAATTTTAAAAATTAATGTGAATTTTTTATTTAAATATGTAGGTAAAAAAGGAAAAAAAGGAAAAAATAGGAAAGAATTTTCCCAAGGGTTTGTAGGGTTTTTGTGCATAAAAGGACCTAGTAAATTCAACTAGGGTTTAAAATAAATTATTTTTAAAATTATTAAGGTAAATTTAAAAATTAAATGTGAATTTTTTATTTAAAATAAGCAAAAAAAATCAAAAAATTAATAGAAAAATCAATAAGGAATTCACCCTAGGGTTTCTAGGGTTTGTATGTGCAAACGAAGTAAGTCAAGTTTTCCAAATGATTTAATTATTTTGGCAATATTAGTGTCTTATTACTAATTTAGTTAAAGTTATGGGTTGAATAAATATATAAATAATATTACAATAATTTAACCATTGATTTATATAATTTATTTGTATTTTTACCTTTTTATAAATAACAATAAATATGGAGAAAATAAGACTTAGCTTAAAATGAATTAAAATGGCTATTGTAGGGTCTGATATTGGTTGTGTAGAAATGGGATAGTATCATAAATCAAGATCTAGATTTTATTTTTTGAAAGGATAGGAGTGTCAAAATAGGACACCTTCGAGTTTGTGATGTTGTCCTCTTCTACCGCTATTATCCAAATTACTCGTAAAAACCTGAGTTTTATGGGTTTTATTTGTTGTCCTTGTGTGATCCTGTCTATGACATCTTGACTATTGAAAGTCTACATAACTCCTTATAGATATGATTTAATATTCAAACCCTAGACATCATTATGTTTTGATAAAACTTTGGGAAAGGAGGGGGGTTAGTGTGTGTAAGATGCACTGAATGTGTATCCACACCCCTTGTGGGGGCATGTTGCCTACATACCAATACTCTAAAGAAGGATCAAGACATATGTAGCTCTCCCACTTAATGTGCTTTGTGAAATACTATAAATGTATATACAAGAATGTTAAATTGGGTCTATTTGAGGTGGATAGGGACTGGTGTGAGGATTTGGATATGTATGTAGTTGTATTGGAAAATTTTCCTTAGTGGTTTTGCTTGTATTCTTTCTTGTTTTGTAATATTTACCAACCTCCTCTAAATGAATTTTGAATGGGATTTTACAAAGATCTATTGTTCATGGGTCGAATGTATTCATTCTAGGCCAATAAGATAAAGGATAGGAACTAGAAGGAAATAATTATTAGAGCTCAAAATGTAATTGAACAAGAGTGTTGAAATAGGACACCCTAGGATTGGTGTTATAGTCTAAGTTGGGAGCTCCTTTCCTACAAGTGTAGTACCTAGGGGGATAGGATTGGCCTAGGAAATTCTAGCTGGCTGAGGTGGAATGACCATTTGAAAAGCTTGGAATGATCAGGAAAAAGCAAAAAGGTGTCTAGAAGGCTCATGAGAGCATGTAAGAAAGACCTATGGGTCGGGTGTCATAAGCCACACTCAAGCTACCAAATTTGACATTTTATATGACTACACATAGCAAGTGTTTTGTCATTGATTTGATCTCTCCTCCATCTCTAAATTAAAGCAACATGGTACATCCATAAAATATATGTTTGTTAGACATACAAATAAAAATAAAATTCTATTTTTTTAAAGTGCTTAGATATATATTTTATCCCTATAATCATCCTTTCCAACTCCTCCACCTTGAAATCAAAGCTATGTGGTGTAATCATAGGATATATGATTTCCAATCTTAGAATGAAAGGAGAATTATAGTTTTTTAAAATTCTTAGATAAATGTTTTGTTCCAAAAAATATAATTTTAAAAATAGAATATGTGGAATGGTGTTTTCTTTAATTAAATGTGTTTTAATCTTAATTGCTTACATTGTGATTGTCATTCATCTTTATGGTTTTAAATTATGTTCTAAAGTTCTTCCTTTATGAATGAATTTAAGAAATATAATTTACAAAAACAAAATAATAATAATGACATTTAAGAAGTAAATCTATATACACAATAGACAAGTGTACAAAATACAAGGACATATATCCTTCCTAAGATGGTTTTAAAATACACTTGTTTTCTACAATTAGACTGACCTAGGGGCAATATGACAATAGACTATCATATGCCTTAAAAAATAATATTCTTATTTAAAATATTGTAATGTTTTCAAAAAAGGAATATTATCTACTAGGTGGGCCCATTGTTGAAATATCCCCTTCTAGATTTTTTAGAAGTCCATTACCTTTTGGTGCTGGTCCTTGATGAGTTCCATGTCCATAGTTGACTTCATTAAGTAAAATTCTTTGGCATCAACCAAGCCATCCAAGTCTCGATCATATTTTTCCATGGATTCTTTTATTCTCCATGCCTCTATAATTTTCTCTTTTACTATGAAAATCATGTCCAAAATTCTCCTACTGTCACTACCAGACTAGCCCTTGCTCTTGCTTATAACTAATTGCATGACCAAAGTGACCCTATGTTTGAATTCATCATCATCAATGATTTCAATTATAGTATTATTAGTAGGATTTAACAACATTTTTCCCAAGAGATGCTCAATTCTAATGATCAATCCTTTATCATCTACCAATAACTTGTTCAAATTTCTTGTCCAAGTACCTAGATCTTGGACCTTGTCCACTATTATTCCCAATATGTTATTTAAATGATCCAAGCCAATAGTCTTAAACTTAGGAATCTTATTTTGAATCACAATGTTAATGAGGTCCCTAAATTAGCTCTCTACCTTTTGCCATTTAGTTATTAATTCCATGGCTATCTCACCTTGTTAGCTTAGGTCATCTTGCCTTAGCTTTATTGAATTCAAAGAATTGAGCATATCAACTAATGGGGCCTCAAACATGTCCATTATAGAGTTAGGGACTAAAAAAATGGCCTAGGTTTCTACATTTTCCTTTTCTCTTTCCAAGTTTTGAATCCTCTATTTCATCCCTTGGACCCCAGCCTTTACTTAAGCTGATTGAACCTCAATCAAGCACTCAACATCTTATTCATGAATAGTGGCCTCACCAAGATGTTGACCTCCCACTAGGGTTAGACCTACAAAGGGCTACAAATTTTGGAAGGTGAATTCCTTAGCTCCCACCATGGTTATCTTGGTGGTGACCCTTTCTAATCTAGTTGTCTCTAGATTAAATTAAACATTGGTAAATAAGCTTACGAATTTTAGAGGTTTTGGGACCTCTACACTTGTGCTTCTTGATGCTCTAAAAGCATCCATCTTCTTTATTTTTGGTCTTATAGTGACCACAATTCTCCTTTTTATTTATCCTTCATCATAACCTTGATCCATGGCTTCATGTCATCTTGCACTTCAATATTGGTAACTTTTGTCATGGCTCATGAATAGGAAAGAGAAAGCATCTTTTGAAATTTTCCATAAATGAACCAATCAGGGATGACTAGTCTATGAATGGATAATTCATCACTAAATAGTTTGACATCACTAGTAAGATGAGTGAGGGTCAACCTTGGTATTTTGGGTCCAAGAGGGACTAGTGTCATTTCTACTTTCCTCTTCTCCCTAGGAGACAATGGGACTATGTCAAGGGCAAGTTAGTTTGCTTCATCCTCCCTAGGCTCTCTTATTTAGACTTAAGCTTCTTCAAAATGTTCTTCTTCCCTATTAGTGCCATATGCCTCTATAAGTTCTTTGAGAGCACCATCAAGTGTCTCATCTGGCTCCAAGGCAATCATATCTAAATACTCAATTAGGGAAGGTGGATTTTTTGGGAGTGTTGAAGATGAGGGCCCCTCTTTAGGTCTATCTTCCAATTTCACCTCTCCTAATTTCTGCTTACCACAACGTTATTGATCCTACTTTTTCATAATCTACCCTTGAGGCTATGGCAATGGATATTCTACTTGGGGTTGTTCTTGAGCTATCCTAAATTGTCTAGGTAGTAATTGATACTATAAAGGATGCATTTATCATGCCTCTCTAGATGGCTTCTCATACTTGGTCAATCTATGTTCAAGTTTGATTTTGTACCCTTAGATCTTGGTGAATGCCTCTTCATAATTCTTGGCCTTAATGTAGATGGTGAAATGAACACCAAGTCGATACACATACTCAGATTTGGGGAGCTTCTTCTTCAAATGATTAGTCACTATATTTTTAGGATCTCACATCTTGAGTTCATCAAGTTGAAACCCAAATGAATCCCTATGCTTGGCCATGGTTTTGACTTATTTCCAATCTTAGAGTATGGTTCTTCCAATAGTCAGAGTGAATGGGTGGAAGAGACCCTTCCTCTTTTATTTGCAAATGCCATCATTGCCATGGATGAGCTAGGAGGAAAGTTCTTACTTAGCTAGCTTGCAAGGAACATACACTGGTAATCTATAGGGCTGAGACATAATCCCCTCAATCTTGATAACCATATAATCAGGGTAGAACAAGATGTCACCCATCATTTCTACATACTTTTTGATTAGTGGATGAAACCTAGGCATGGAAACACCTATGATGGTCTCCACTATGGCTAGGTATACATAGTCACAAATAAATTGCATATGGTTTTTATAATTAAAGATATGTAATTTGGATTAATGGTGGGAAATCGTAGTTTTTCCCTTAAGAGACCAATTTTCAATACTAGGGCAGTTGATTGAGGCAAGAAGGGTGTCTAGTAGGTATAACATCATGTAAAACTACTTAGATGTCTTCCTTTTGATGGTAGTGAATTTTTTGTCCAAGAAGACACTAATTAAATCTCTAATTAGAGGGGTGAGCTTATCTTCCACCATAAAATGCTCATAGGGGACCCAGATTTTATTAACATAGGTGGTTGAGGGGGCTTTAAAGGGTCAGTTTAGTAGGGTCATTATTAATCTGATGCCTTCCCTAAATTGGACTATTAGGATCTTACCTTCAAAATTCCTAAAGATATGGGTCCTTAGTGTAGCTAGGGTCTAAAGACAGAGTCCAAGTCATGATTGCTGGTCCATTCCTTAATTTTGGGTAAGTCTATGTGGAGGAGAGGGAGCTTATAACATTTTTCAAAGGCCATATGGGAAATATAGGATATCTTCTTAGAATTTCCCTCCCTAATGATCCATTCATTATCTACCCTACAATCAACAAAGATAGGAGCAAGGATGTTTATACAATGCAGTACCTCAAGCTTGGTAGTGGCATGGTGAAAGTCAGCCATTAGATAGCAACCAAGTCATAATGTCTCCCACTCACCATGGTAATCCTATGTTCCTCTTTTGTGATGGGTTTTAGGTCCTACACCATGAAGAAGAGTTTAGACCAATTCCTAACACTTGGGACATTTAGGGCCATAACATATAATTCAATTTCCTTTAAAATTCATCCTTCATTATCTGTCAATAAGTAGAACTCAATGTCCTCCTTCAATTACTATCAAGCTTCCATGATCTCTATTTCTACAAATGATTCATGCTAGTTAGTAAATTGGTCTCTATGGTAGCTCTTTCATGCTTATAAACATAATCAAGCTCTCTTAGGATCAAATTTTAACCAATTGAATTCATCTGGGTTACTTTTATGTAGGGTTTTGGGTTTTGGAGATTTAATGGCAAGATATATTGAGACTCTAGCTTATATGTGCCTTGGATTTTATTTGGACCTTTACCTTTATACCTTCACATTTTTGAGCCCACAAGATCTTTCATTTTGTCCTTTTTTGCTTATGTGGTGCCTATGTGGTATTGGTCTAGACCTTTCATGACATTTTTCATAAATGCCTTTGAGCACTAGCCATTATATTTAAAATACCTTCTTTTATTTTTCACCATCAGATCAAAATCCTATATTAGCATGAGCCATTAATTATAATCCAAGCCCCTACTTATGATTGGATCCTTTCTATTCCAATCCCCATGGTTGTGACACTTGGTGCCATTACATGCCTTCCCATGTTTCACATCCTATGTTAGTCCCTTTTTTGAATTAGCATTGGCCACGTGATGAGCTCACAGGTCTTCAAGAATTTATGAGTGCCTTCATGCCATTGGATCATCTTCTAGCAATAAAGTTTGAATGGTTAGATCATCCTATCATTTCTACATCAAATGTGCTTTCACCATGCATCAATCTTGCAGGCCCTCATGATTCTATTAAAAATTCCATAGAATCTTCACATTGTTGGATCATCCTCTAGTGATGAAACATGAATCATTGATCTATAGAGATGTCTAAACTTTAAGTTAGCACATCATTGAATTGAGACTTAGGCTTAAATTCCTCAAGCTAAAGTTTATTGCATGTTTATTAATCACAAAACAAACCTTAGGCTAAGGGATTTATGTCTAAGTTTTTTGAATTATATAAAGGGGACCATGGATAATTTTTTTTAAGCTAATGTTTACATTGTGTCTAAAAAATACAATTTATACATTGTTCTAATATATTTATGCCTAGCCTTATAAAACATGCTCTAAAGGACTAAAAATGGTAAACTAGCCTAATAACAAATAGGATTTTATTGCATTGAAAAACACATTAAAACCTTTAGCTAGAAATAAATTGGCCTAAGTCCTAAGTAACAAGTATCTCTTTTAAAATAAGACTTAGTATAAGTCTATAGTTTAAGGTTCATGATATTTAAATAAAATTCCATAGGGACCTTAAAGAATAGTTTATTTTGCATATGTTTAGACCATAAGACCATTTCCACATTTTATAGATCGAAGATTTATGGTGTTTGAGCCTCTTCTGAGGGCTTCCCTTAGCCTATAAAGTAATTTTTGAGCCTTCCAACAAGATTTTGGAGTGTATTTTGATCCTAAGCAAAATAATTCATTAGCTTAAATTTGATGGTCTTATAAACATCAAATACATGTTTGTAGGTGTCAAATGATGATCATATGAACATCAATTTTAAGCTAGTGAAGGTTTTGATTTGATGGGCTTAAAGTTGATGATCACACAAACATCAAATATATCATCATGGATGTCAAATGATGGTCATGTGAATGTCAATTTTAAGCTCATCAAATTTATATGACCCATTCTGAGAATGCCACTTGGCACCTCCATGGGGCTTCCTAAGGTTTTGGACTTAATTATCTCCATTGGATCAAAATTGATGATGAAGAGATAGTCATTAGATCATGATTTGAGAGCTTGTTGATGATTTGTTGCTTTATCAGGTGGGACCCATTTGTCTTTAATTATCAAATGTAAAGATGTCATATGTTGATCTTGTGAGCCTTCTATAATATTTTGACTTTTTAACTATTCCTTGATCTATTTAATTAGGTCTTTGCAATGAGGTGAGAATCATCGATCATGATTTGAGGGCCTAAATGTGATTGGATAGGGTGTTATGTATGGGATTATGTTAGGCTTTCTTTGCACTATTTGATTAGGTCACAAAGAAATGCAAACCATTAGATCATTTAAGATGCATATTTTTTAAGATAAAGCTCGACCCTTTCTCACTTTCTTAGATTAAATGCCATGATAAAGCGAGGGTCATTGGATCCTACAAGATGAAAGGAAGTTAAGTTAGGACTGTGATGATATAAAAGACTTAGGCTAAGGTGTTAAGACTAAGGTTTTGATTGTATTAATAAATATGTTGAAGCCTTAGGATTAAAACCTTAGGCTAAGGTATAAATCAAGGGACCAAGATAACATAAAAGTGGACTCAAGAAACTGGAATTTAAGCTAATACATTAAGACTAAGGTCCCATTTGTATTAATAAATACAATGGGGCCTTAGGGTTAAAACCTTAGGCTAAGCTAGGAAATATTAAAACAACCCTATAGAATGAATATTAGTTAGGCACATGAAGAACTTTAAAGGGAGAAATAAAAAAGGGGACCAATCATTTTAGGCTAAGCTTAGTCATGTTTAAAAACATGACTAAGCTTCAAATATGAACTTTATACTTAGGTCCAAAATAGATTTTTAAAAGGTTTTCACCAATTGGTTCTCGCCAATATTCAAATTTGAACTAAGGTTTTGCTAGGGTTTTAAAACATGAATTTCTCAAGAATAAACATGATGGAACCTATAACTTAAATCCATAAAGATCATTCATTATCAATGTTAGGAAAAATTAAAGCAAAACATTATTAAGTAAGTTTGCTTTTGATAAAGTGGATGATCTTCAAATTATACAAATGATCTTATCATGTTATATTGTCATGTTTAATCTTCAGGGTTTCTGAAGGGTCCCAATTTTCAAAATAGGGGTATATTAGTCCCCAAAGATGGTGACTCATGGGGGAAACATAGCACTATGTTAGAACCTAGAGACTCTAACTTAGAAAAATAATTAGGTCATCCACTCCACTTGATCAATATCATCATCTAGACCAGATTATGGTTGAAATAAACCTTACACTTGCAGACTTAGGGCCCAACACCAAAACATAGCCATATTATGTGCCTTCTTTGATTCCACTTACTATTTACCATGGGGTTCAAGAAATAAATTCTAAGTTTCTTGTCCTTAATCGCTAACACTTGACTTGGAGCATGTCAAGATGTTTATTAAGAACCATGCTTTTAGCTTAGGGAAGGCTTGGGCATTGCTTTGCTATTATCTAGGTGTCCATAGCTCTGATAGAGATACATTTGGTTTCACTCAAGGCCTTTCTCCACTTCCATCTAGATGTCCATAGCCCTAGTGGAGATTACCAAAATCACCTATGCTTATAAACCTTTTGATTCTACATTGATTTCTTCTTTTTGTGTTTTCCTTAGACTTTTATGCTTTCATCAAGGTTGGGAACCATAATATCTAGGTTTTAATATGTGTTCAAATGTTTGACCCCTATGGTTGTAACCCTTGTCCTAAGCAAGGATGTTTATTAAGTGCTAGTTTTGGTATGCCATGATAATTTGAGTTTTCACCCTATAAGTGCAAGTCTTCTTAAAACAATTTTGAGGTCAAGACAATGGTCAGGTTATCATGAAATGATTGGCCTTTTCTATTGGTTTATACTAGTTTCTATAAATTACAACATTATGTTTACATTTCAAGCCCATGGTCATTATATGCATGAGGTACACAACTTCATTTTTGAATTTTGGAGATTTTAAGCAAAATTCATAACTTTGAGCTCAGGATTGTCCAAAGGACTTATTACGACCAAAGAGCAAGTCAACAAGAAAGAAAAACATAATAGAAAGTAGGAAAATAAGAAAAAAAAGGGGAGGTAAGTAAATATATACATGTTTATGTAAAAACAAGGGATAGGAAGGAAATAAATGAAAGAAAACTAGCTAGCCCACCTATGCTAATTCTAACCATCTCACAGTTTACTCCATGAAGAATTCAGAAGGAGCAGCAAAGAAGTAGTGATTAAGTTATTTTCCATTGGTGGGTAGTGTGAACTATAATCCTTATAGATATTTGAGATTGAAGGTGTTGTTTCCCAATGTTTTTATAATCTAGTATGGGACAATCCACAAAGGTGTGAATTTTCCATGTTTTCCCTTAAGCTCAAATGCTTTGTCCCAAAGGAGAACTAGGTCTCATTTTGTAAACACCTTGATCTTTGATCTTTTGTCAAACCATATTTTTACTATGGTTTTATTCCTACTAAAATTAGTAGAGGCTTTCTACCTTACATCTTCCATTTGAATGATGTCCAATAATATAGAGTTGGCAAGTTCTTGGCTCTCTTTTATGTATTCTTTCATAAATTTGTATGTGGGTAACTTAAGAGTGATAGGAAAGATTGGTTCTTGTCCACACACCAATAGAAATGGTGAGGCTATTAATTATTTCTTGATTCTTATATTATCTACCCATAATGCATATTGAAGGAGCTTATGCCAAGTCTTGGGTTTATTTGTAGTAAATGTTTTGATTGCCTTCATTAGGTTTTTGTTTGTAGATTCAGAGACTCCATTTCCTTGGGGATAATGGTTGGATACAAACCTAAGAGTGATTCCATTATCATAAGTCCATTTAGTCATCTCTATAGATATGATGGTAGATCTATTATCACATACTAGAGAGACTAGAATTCCAAACCTAGTACAAATATTTTCTTCCAAGAAGTTAATCACTTCTTTAGTCCTACATTATTTAGTGGTGGTAGCTTTAGTCCACCCTTTAAAATATTTAGTGGTAGTTAGGATGTACTTGTGACCTTCAAATTAATTGTGGTTGATTACCCCAATAAATTCTAATCCCCATTGAGCAAAGGGTTTATCAACCATGACTAGTTGTAGAGGCATTGCTACATTTGGTTCTTTAGTGCTAAAGACTTGACATGAGTGACATTCCCTCACATTCTTGTGAGCATCCTTAAAAATGGTTGGCCAATATAACCATCTCTAAGAATTTTATGGGTTGTGGTTCTTCTATATGGATATCCACTATTCAAATTTTCATGGAAGGTGCTCATGATTTGGGTGGCCTCATCGTGTGAAACACATCTCAAATAAACTCCTTCAAACTTCCTTCTATATAAGACCCCATATTTGATTAGGTAATGGGTTGCCTTCAACCTCAAGGCCCTCTTTTTCTCTTTAGATAATCCTCTAGGAAAAGTACCATTAATTATTAAATGTATGATTAAATCATACCATTCACTAGCTTGAAAATTCTATTGATTCACTTGCATAATACTTAGCCTAGAGTTAGCATTAGCAATCATCTGGATCAAACCTTGGCACCTTACCAATTTTTTTTTCATCTCTAAGTCATACTCCTACAAAACTAACATCCACTTACCTCTACATTATCCCAATTCATTCTCGCTTAACATAAGCTTTGTGGTAGGGTCAAGTAGGATAACATGCACCTTATTTATAAGTATGTAATGCTTGAATTTCTTAGATGTCTTAACTAATGCATATGCTTAATTATTAATCAACAAATAATTTAACTTATCATTCTTAAAATTAGGGCTCATAAAATCTATTAGATGATCACACCCTTCAATCTTCTGATTCAAAACAACATCCATAGTGTGGTTAAATGCAAAGGAATAGAGTTAGAAGTCCCTTGAGAAGTCAAGACTTGTGAGGACTGGAGCCTGGCTAATTACCTCCTTGATATCATTGAATGAATTTCTATATTCTTCATTCCATGTGACTTTGGCATCATTCTTCAACATGTCATTTAGTGGCTTGACAATCTCTATGAAGCCAGAAATAAAATTTCTTGCAAAATTTATCTTACCAAAGAATGAATTTAGCTCTTTCTTACTATTTGGGGGATATATTCTAGATATGGCATCCACTCTTTCAAGATCTATATAGATCCTATCTTTGGTTATAACATGACCTAATGATTTTATTTTTATAACACAAAAGATACTATTCTTAGGGTTTAAGGAGATTCCATACCTCCTACATCTCTCAAAGACTTATTTCAAGTGCATGGAGTGATCCTCTCTATTTTTAAAAGAATTGTTAGATCATCTATATATATAATAATACACTTACCTATTAGACCTTGAAAGGCATGATCCATAACTCTTTGAAAATTAGCTCCTACATTGATCAACCCAAAGGGCATCCTCTTGTAAGTGAAGGTTCCCAACTTTGTTATAAATTTTATTTTCATTTTGTCTTATCTATCAACCAATACTCAGTTATAACCTGAAAATCCATCAAGAAAAGACATCATAGTTGAACCTAAAACAACTTGAATTACTTAGTCTAGAGAGGGAATGGGATAGTTGTCCTTTTTTGATGCTTTGTTCAAGTTTCTAAAGTCAATATAAAGTCTAATCTCACCATTTTTATTCTTGAATAGCAAAAAGTTAGCCACCCTGGGGAAGACTATTCTAGCATCTAGCAATCTTTTAACCTCTTTGAAGATCATTGGTTCTAGGATGAGGTTTATAGGCCTCTATTTCTACTTGAATGGTTTGTAATTTTATTCAAGGGGTATAACATGGGTAATTAATCTTAGATCAAATATCTTTAAGTCATCATATGACCATGCGATGACATCCCTGTATTGGGTAAGGAGTTCTTTAGCTTCCTTGTTTTCAATGCTTGTACAGGATTTTCTAATATTTACTAGTTGGGGTTGATCTTAGAGGCCAAGATCAATAACATTATAATCCTTCCCACTTACCTTAGGAACCTTGGAAACCTTAGCCAGTTTGTCCTAATCAAATAGTCTCTCTAAAATAATCATCCTTGTGGGGATCTTATTGTCATTTTAGTGAATGACTTTACCATCAAACTTTCCCTCTTTAGATGCATTTTCATCAGTCTCATCAGTAATATGAGTATCAAATGCCCAAAAATTGGTCATGAAATCCAATATCTATTGATCATCATTGAAAAATTGAAAATGGTTAACATTATCAGGTACTGAAGGACAAGGTATCAATTCAATGCTGAAATTAGGGGAATTTTGATTGGGCATGAGGTTGGTTGTAATAGATGCCAACTCATCAGTAGCTTGGTTTTCCTCTCTTGGAATGGAAGTAATGCTAAAATCATCAAAGGACTCAATCAAATCCCAAACTCTAAACTTATACCTTTTAATATATGAGAGTTTGTATTGGTATTTGCTTCTTACTTAGTTGACCACTAGTTTTGAGTCATCATAAACTAGTAGTTTTTTAATCTTATTTTTTATAGAAAATTATAAACCTAAGATAAGGGCTTCATATTCAACAAGATTATTAGTTAAATGGAATTAGAGCCTATAAAAATCATGGTAATTTTTATTGTTAGGTTCAATTAAGACAACACCAACACCTAATCCATCATTACACCTATCACCATCAAAATGTAATTTTTATATTCTAGGAATAACATGAGCACTCTTAGGATCACATACCTTGTTAGTCTCTAGGGTGAAAACCTCTAAGTCTAAGTCAATTATGTTGACTCTCTCATTTATAACATTGTATGATATTATCATGTGTTTCATCCTTGGTTCTTTTTCAACCCTAATTTTATTAGGAACTCCCTTCCAAGATAGTCACAGATGTGAGAAATTTATGGGCATGTAACCATTCAAAAATTTAGTCCATTTCCTACTCAATAATATTCTATAAATATTAGGTATATCAACAACTTAAATATCAATGAATTGTTTCACCCTAGGCTCATAATCTAGTTGCATGTGAACATTTAAAAACTCTCAAATTACCCTAACTCTAGATTTGTCTAATTGGGTGACAACCCTATTAGACTTAATAGATGTTAAGACAAGTTATTTGCATATACCTATAGGCATGATGTTGGTAGATTCACCTGATTATAGTAAGCAATTATATAAGTTCTTACCAAACATCCTGCTAGTGAACATGAAAGGAAGAGACTCAGCCTTGGCACAAAGTCACATTGGCATGATCAGCCTTGGGTCGATTGTTAGACTTCCTTGATAGAGATTCTAGTAGGAGTTCCCTTTTCTCTGTAATATATGTTAGTTCGTGAAAGGTGATATTAACCTTTATTTTCTTCATTTCCTCACCTATGTTATATATAATTTTATTAGAAGAACTACAAATATCAAGATTGGGTTTAGAATTACTCCCTTTAGGTGGCTCTGAATCATTGATTGAAGAGGTGCCTGGTGGAGTTCCAAAATTACTTGGAGGTGTTCAGGTATTCAAGGGATACCTTTACTCTCTATTCCTCAAAGGGTATGTCTTTTTCAATAAATATTGAAAATCTTGGATCTCCTTAGGGATCTCCTCAAGCTCATTCTCCTCTTGAAAGGGGAAATCAAAAGTATCAACCATGAAGGATTGGTTAGATGATTTAGATCCAAGAGCACCTACACCACTTTCCTTGTTTAGGACCACTTTAAATGTATCCAACTCCTCTTGGAAAGCCTCAAAGGCTTTGAAAAACTCAATACAATCAATTTATCCATGCTTGGTTGTGTAATACACCCTATAATAATTAGGTAATGCAATATCAATGAGGTTAATGTCCATGGTCTTATTTTCAAAAGATGGTACATTATTCCTATTATTATGAAAACTATCATTCTAAAATATATTATATGGCCTATTGTACCTTTGAATGAGAGGTTTTTACTTGAACTTTCAGTATTTTTTCCAACTTTTTTGTGCAACTAGAGAAAATTAGTGCTCAACTTTTGGACCATTTTTAAGATAGATTCATTATCATTTTAAAAAAATTCAAAATTATGTACTTGCTTATTGTTAGCACTAGCAGCTGGTACCAAAGCCCTTTGATCATTTGTATTAAATAAATTAGTAGGATGATTTAGGAATCTTAAGTTATGATTAGGAGCAACATGACTCAATGGTAATTGATTAAATTTTGGAAGTTGGTTTAATGTTGGGATATTTTGGTTGTTTTAGGGGAATAAGTTCATTATAGGCATATGTGGATTGATGTTTGGCACAAAGTATGTCATTTGTCCCTGGGGATGCATCTGATCATTGATGTTTAGTGCCTTCGAATAGGCCCTAGCTAATGAATTTACAGATGGCATGGATTTCTTCAAGAATACAAAGGTCATAGGATCACATCTTTGTAGAGATCTAAAGTTAAGACATCATCAGGCTTATAGGGTTATATGGTCCTGCTATACATTTTCTAAAATCTAGCATTAAAGGACCTAATAGGCTCACTTGTATCCCTTTTAATGGTGGTGAACTGATGGTAAATTACATAAGGACTAATAATCTTACCAAATTGATCTATAAAAACATCAGTGAAACCATACCAACTAGTGATGTAATTATCAAGAAATTTTAAGAACCATTCATAAGCAGAATATTTAAAAGTGAAGGGGAATAACCTACAAGATACATCCTTACATAAAAAAATTAACAACCTTAAGGCAACTTTAAAAGACTTAATGTGTTCTTCAGAAGTTGTAATATCAGTTAGACTAAATGTGGTAAAATACTTCTCAGGGTTACGTGGGAGGTCATACACCACACCTGGTACATTGATTGAAGATTCTCCCAACCAAGCCATACCTAGATGAATATTGAAGGCATAGGTACCTTGGAGAGGTGAATTTGTCAAATATTTGGATCTCCTACATTTACCTTTATCATTTATAGCCTTTTTTTGAACCTCAAGCTCAAGCAAAGGTTCTGTGGTCTCTAAGTGTGATCTTGTTCTAATCCTAGGCAATTCTAGCTTGAAACTTGAAGATCTTATCTAAAATATGATGTATCAAGTTAACTTTTATAGAGAATAATATTTAGACCTACACATTGAGCTTATTTTGCAAAGGTTTTGTGAAAATTGTAAAGGACATTTATCTTTGACTGAATTAGCTCAAAGATGTGTTCAATTACGTGAATATGATCTATCTTTATAATTATAAGCCTAAAGGAACTCAAATATATGAAATATATGCCAATAATTTATCAAAATGAGCCATCCTAACCTCAAATACCATGGATTTTCAAAGCTTAAGCTAAATTCACTGAAAACAAGCATCAAATCCCAAAGAACTTCAATCTTTGTCTAAGGAAGTACAAAGATGTGTCACAAATAGGAAAGATAAATTATCTTTATACTTATAATAAAATAATTTACTCAAAAACACAAAGATACACTAATCTTAGATCAAATAGACTAAGATTAACAAAGATTCAAAGAATTCACAAAGATCTAGCCCTCCTTCTAGTGCTAATAGGAAATGCCTTGTTGATGCTTCTAAGTTTACCATAGGGTTCCTTAGTGTTCAAATAACACTTCTCATTTTATAATTCTAGAAATTTAGAGCATGATTAGTAGGTTGTGGCAACTTGATGTCACCTATGGTGAAATTGTAGTAGAGATATGCCTTGGTGTCCCATAAATTTATAATAAGTGATGGTGGGGAGCCGTTCTTTGTGGATTGCAGAGAATATATGTTAATACTTAGTGAGTTATGATCTAGATTAAAGCTACATTCTAATCTGAGTGGATATTTATAATGAAGTTTAAACTAAAGTGATCTAGTGTTAAAAAAGCAAGGAGAAGGGTAAGGCAGAAAAGAGAACAATTGATTACCAATTTTAGTCTTAAATATCATGACAAAGCATCAATTACAATTGAGTATGCATTCAAACCAATATATAATTTAAAATAGCCTAATCTCATATTTCACTATATACCAGGTAAATTTTAAAGGATAATGTAAAGAATCACAAGTAAGAACTAGGTCTAATTTAAGGATTTACTACTATGATCAAATAGCATTTGCTCATCTAAAAACATATTAAATTAAAATGAAGCAAAACCTAAGATCCTCCAACTAATATAGCATATAGAATATGCACAAAATAGAAACCCTGTGATTAGAAAATGTAACCTAGATTTAAAGAAACTATTCAAATTCAAGACATAAAACTAGTAATTAAGAGAAAAGCTATATTAGCAATTGACATATCAAATGTGGACAATTTTTGCAGAACTCCATGATTATATTAATTTCTTCAAGTTTACAAAATTTGTTCAAAATATCTCTCTTAAAAATGGTAATACATGCCTTTATAGAAAGATTAGGCAGTATACCAGTTAGTTATAATATATAAGTGTACAAAATATAAGGATAGTTGTCCTTCCTAAGATGGTTATAGAATACACTTATTTTCTACAATTAGACTGACCTAGGGGAAATATTCTAGTAGAATATCATATGCCCTAAAAAATAATATTTATATTTAAAATATTATAATGTTTTCAAAAAAGGAATATTAGCTATTAGGTGGGCCCATTATTGAAGGATCCCCTTGTTGATTTTACAAAAGTTCCATTATCTTCTGGTTCTGGTCCTTGATGAGCTCCATGTCCATAGTTGGATTTATTAGGCAAACTTTTTTGGCATCAGCCAAGTCATCCAAGTCTTAGTCATCTCGGGCCATGGCTTCCTTTATGCTCTTTGCCTCTACAATTTTCTCTTTTGCTATGAAAATCATGTCCAAAATTCTCCTATTGTCCCTACCAAACTAGCCCTAGATCTTGATTCTAACTGAATAAATAACCAAAGTGACCTTATGTTTAAACTTAGCATCATCAATTATTCCAATTTTAGTAGTCTTGGTAAGATTTAACAACATTATTCTTAAGAGTTGATCAATTCTAGTGATTAATCCTTTATCATCTACCAATAGCCTATTTAATTTTTTTGTCCTAGTGCCCAAACCTTGGACCTTGTCCACTATTATTCCCAATATGTTATTTAAATGAGCCAAGCCAATAGTCTTGAACTTAGGAATATTATTCCTAATCACAATGTCAATGAGGTCCCTAAATTGGGTCTCTACCTTTTGCCACTCAGTTATTAATTCCCTAGCCATCTCACCTTGATGGCTCAGGTCATCTTGCCTTAACTTTATTGAATTCAAAGAATTAAACATTTCAAAGAATGAGGCCTCAAACATGTCCATTATATAGTTAGGGATTGATAAAATGGCCTAGGTTTCTATATTTTCCATTTCTCTTTTTAAGTTTTGAAAACTTTGTTTCATCCCTTGAACCCCAGCATTTTCTTGAGTTGATTGAGCCTCAATCAAGCTCTCAACATCTTCTTCATGAATAGTGGCCTCATCGAACTATTGACCTCCCACTGGGGTCAGACCTATAAAGGGCTCTACCTTTTGTAAGGTGATTTCCTCAAATCCCACCATTGATATCTTAGTGGTGACCCTTTCCAATCTAGTTATCTCTAGATTAAATTGAACAATTATAGATGAGCTTGTGAATTTTAGATGTTCCAAGACCTCTACACTTGTGTTTTTTGATGTTCTAAGAGCATCCATCTTCTTGCTTTAAAGTCTTGGAGTGACCACAATTATCGTTTCTTCTTGTTCCTTCACCATAGCCCTGATCCATAGCTTCATGTCATCTTGCACTTCAACATTGGTAACTTTTATCATGGCCCATGAATGGGAAAGAGAAGGGATCTTTTGAAATATTCCATAAATGAACCAGTCAGGGATGATTAGTCCATGAATGGAGAATTCATCACTAAATAGATTGGCATCACTAGTTGGATGAGTGAGGGTCAACCTTGGTCTTTTGGGTCTAAGAGGGACTAGTGCCATTTTTTCTTTCCTCTTCTCCCTAAGAGCCAATGGGATTATTTCAAGGGTAAGTTATTTTATTTCATCCTCCCTAGGCTATCTTGTTTGGACTTAAGCTTCTTCAAAATTTTATTCTTCCCTGTCAGTGTCATATGCCTCTACAAGTTCTTTGAGAGTACCCTCAAGTATCTCATCTAGATCTAAGGCAATCATATCTAAATAATCAATTAGGGAAGGTGGCTTTTGTAAAAGTGCTGAAGATGAGGTCCCTTTTCCAATTTCACCTCTCCTAATTTCTCCTTACCACAACCTTGTTCATCTTGATTTTGTATAATCTACCCTTGAGGTTGTGGCTATAGATGTTCTACTTGGGGTTGTTCCTGAGTTGTCCTAGATGGTCCAAGTAGCAAGTTATACTATAAATGATGCATTTGTCATGCCTCTCTAGATGTCTTGTCATCCTTGGTCAATCTGTGTTCAAGTTTGATGTTGTGCCCTTGGATCCTAGCCAACACCTCTTCATAATGCTTGGTCCTAATGTACATAGTGTCATGAACACCAAGATGATGCACATACTCAATGTTTGGGAGCTTCTTCTCCTTCAAATGATTAGTCATAATTTTCCTAGGATCCCACATCTTGAGTTCATCAAGTTCAAACCCAAATGAATCTCTGTGTTTAAGCATGGTATCAAATTATTTCCAATCTTGGAGTATGGTTCTTCTAATAGTTAGAGGGAATGGGTGGAGGAGACCCTTCCTCTTTTTTTTTCAAAATTCATCAATGACATGGATGAGCTGGGAGGTAATTTCTTGCTCATCCAGCTTGTTGGGAACATACACTAGCAATCTATAAGGCTAGGACATAATCCCCTCAATATTGATAACTATACAATCAGAGTAGAACCAGATGTCACCCATCATTTCTACATACTTTTTAATTATTGGATGGACCCTAGGCATGGGAACACCTATAATGGTCTCCATTATGGATGGGTATACATAGTCATAAATAAATTACATATGTTTTCTGTACTTAAAGATATGCAATTTGGAGTAATGGTGGGAAATGGTAGTTTTTCCCTCAAGAGACCAATTTCTAATACCCTGGAATTTGATTGAGGCAAGAAGGGTGTCTAATAGGTATGACATCATGTAAAACTGGTTAGACATCTTCCTTTTGATGGCAGTGAATTACTTAGCTAAAAACACACTGATTAAATATCTAATTAGAGGGGTGAGCTTTTCTTCCACCATAAAATGCACATAAGGGACCCATATTTTATTCACATAAGTAGTTGAGGGGGATCTAAAGGCTTGGTTTAACAGGGTCATTATTACTCTAATGCCTTCCTTAAATTAGACTATTGGGATCTTACCTTCAAAGTCTCTAAAGATATGGGCTCCTTGGTGTAACTAAGTTCTAAGGATAGAGTCCAAGTCATGATTGTTGGTCCATTCCTTAATTTTTGACAAGTCTAAGTAGGGGAGAGGGAGAATATAATATTTTTCAAAGGCCACAGGTAAAATATAGTCTATATTCTTATAATTTCCCTCCTTGATGATCCATTCATTATCTACCCTATAATCAACAAAGATAAGAGCAAGGATATTTATATAATGTAGTAACTCAGGCTTGGCAATGGCATAGTGAAGGCTAACCATCTCGATAATGACCAAGTCATAATGTCTCCAACTCATTGTGGTAATCCTTTGCTCCTATTTTTTATGGGTTTTAGCTCCTCCACCATTAAAAAGAGTTTGGACTAATTCCTAATGCCTGGGACATTCAAGGCCATAATGTCTAATTCAATGTCCTTAAAGATTCATACCTCATTATCTATCAATAAGTAAATCTTGATATCCTCCTTCAATTATTATATGTGAGCTATCATGGTCTCTATTTTTGTAAATGGTTCACAATGGTTTGTAAATTGGTCTCTGTGGTAGCTCTTTCACACTTATAAACATAATCAAGCTCTCTTAGGATTAAATTTTAACCAATTAAGTTCGTTTGAGTCACTTTTATGTAGGGTTTAGAGTTTTGGAGCTTTAATGGTAGGATATATCTAGACTCTAGATTATACATGCCTTGGATTTGATTTGGACCTTTGCCTTTATACCTTCACATTTTTAAGCCCACAAGATCTTTTGTTTTATCTTTTTCTACTTACATGATTCCTATGTGGCATTGGTCTAGACCTTTTATGACATTTTCATAAATGCCTTTGAGCACTAGTTTTTGGTATTTAAAATACCTTCTTTTGTTATGAACCATCGAATTGAAATCCTAGATTAGCATGAGTTGTTGATTATAATCCAAGCCCCTACCTATGATTGGCTCCCTTCTATTTTAAACCCCATGGTTATGACACATGGCATCTTTACATGCCTTCCCATGTTTCATATCCTATGTCAGTCCTTTGTTGAATGAGTATTAGCCACGTAGTGAGCTTGTGGGCATTTGAAATGTTATGAGTGCCTTTGCACCGTTGGATCATCCTCCAACAATAAAGTGTAATTCATTATATTATCCTATTAGTTCTACCTCAAATGCACTTTTGCCATGCATCGAGCTTACAGGCTCTCGTGATTCTATTTAAAAGTCCATTGGATTTTTTCATCATTATATCATCCTCTAATGATAAAGCATGAACCATTGATCTACAGAGATGTTTGAACTTTAAGTTAGCACATCATTAAAGTGGGACTTATGCTTAAATTCCTTAGGATAAGGTTTATTACGTGTTTATTAAGAATGAATCAAACTTCATGATAAGGGATTTACATCTAAGTTTTTTGAATTTATATAAAGGGGACAATGGCTAAATGTTTTTAATCCAATGTTTATGTTGTGTTTAAAAAACACAATGTATACATTATTCTAAAATATTTATTCCAAACCTTATAAAACATGCTCAAAAGAGCTAAAAATGGTAGACTGTTCTAATAACAAATAAGATATATTGCATTGACAAAACACATTAAAACCTTTCGATAAAAATAACTTGGCCCAAGTCCTACGTAACAAAGAACTATTTTAAAATAAGACTTAGTATAAGTCTATATTTAAGGTTCATGATATTTAAACAAAATGTCATGGGGACCTTAAAGTATAGATTTAGACTAAGTTTACTTTGCATATATTTAGACCATAAGACCATTTCCACATTTTACATATTAAAGATTTCTAGTGTTTGAGCCTCCTTTGAGGGTTTCCCTTACCCTGTAAAGTAATTTTTTAGCCTTCCAACAAGATTTTGGAGTGTATTTTGATCCTAAGAAAAATAATTCATTAGATTAAATTTGAAGGTCTTGTAGACATCAAATACATCCTTCCAGGTGTCAAATGATGATTGTATAAACATCAATTTTAAGCTAGTGAAGCTTTTGATTTGATGGGATTAAATTTGATGGTCACATGAATGTCAAATACATCCTCATAGACATTGAATCATGATTAAATGAATGTCAATTTTAAGCTCATCAAATTCTTGTGACCCAATGTGAGAATGCCACTTGGCACCTCCATGGGGATTCCCATGGTCTTGGACTTAATTCACTCTATCAGATCAAAATCAATGACAAAGTGATAGTTGTTAGATCATGATTTGAGAGCTTGCTCATGATTGGTTGCTTTATTAGTTGGGTCCCATTTTTCTTTGATTATCAAATGTTAAGGTGCCATGTGCCGATCATGTGAGCCTTCCATAATCCTTTAAATTTTTAAATGTGCCTCGTTCCATCCAATTAGGTCTTCATGATGAGGCGAGAATCATTGATTGTGATTCGAGGGCCTGAATGTGATTGGTCAAGGTGTTATGTGTAGGATTCTATCAGGCTTTCCTTGTGTCATCCAATCAGAAGGCTATGAAGAAGTGTGAACCATTGGATCATTTAACATGTATGTTGTTTAAGCTAAAGCTTAGAATTTTATCGCTCCATCAAATCAAATGCCATGATAAAGTGAGGGTTGTTAGATCCTATAAGGTACAAGGAAGTTAAGTTATGATCACAATGATATAAAAGACTTAGGCTAAGGTGTTAGGACTAAGTTCTTGATTATATTACTAAATACATCAAGGCCTTAAGATTAAAACCTTAGGCTAAGGTATAAATCAAGGGACCAAGCTAACATAAAAGTGGACTTGAGGAACCAAAATTTAATCTAAGACATTAAGACTAAGGTCCCATTTGTATTAATAAATATAATGGGGCCTTAGGGTTAAAACATTAGGCTAAGCTAGGAAATATTAAAAGGACCCTACATAATGAATATTAGTTAGGCACATGAGGAACTTTAAAGGGGGAAATAACAAAGGGGACCAAGCATTTTAGGCTAAGCTTAGTCATGTTTAAAAACATGATTAATCTTAAAATATGAACTTTATACTTAGGTCCAAAATTGATTTTTAAAAGGTTCCCAAAAATATTCAAATTTGAACTGAGGGTTTTGCTAGGGTTTTAAAACATGAATTTATCAGGAAAAAATACCATGGAACCTACAACTAAAATCCATAAAGATCATTCATTAGCAATGTTAGGCAAAATTAAAGCAAAACACCATTAATTAAATTTGCTTTTGATAAAGTGCATGATCTTAAAATTATACAAATGATCTTATCATGTTATATTTTCATGTTTAATCTTTAAGGTTTCTCAATGGTCCCAATTTTCAAAAAATGGGAGTATGTTGGTCCTAACAGTGCCACATCAAGTCTTGCATTCCTTATTATATATCCAAGACCATGAATAGGAAGCTTGAACTTTACACAACTCTATCAGTTTCATATAGACCATGGGAATCTATTAACTTGGATTTCATGATTGGGTTGCATGTGTTGAGACAATAACATGACAATGTGTTCATTGTGGTGGATTAGCTTTCCAAGATGGCAATTATAGTCACATGCATAAAATACATTAATGTAACTAACATTACATAGGAATTATTCAACCATGTTTGGGTTCATTTTGGGATTAAAACATCTATTATATTTGATAATGATCCATGCTTAGTGAGACATTTTTGGCAAGCATTTTGGTATTTGATGGGTATACATCTAGATCAATTGATGGCTTTTCATCTTCAGATAAATGGGAAAACTGAAGTGGTCAATCAAACACCTTTTCATCTTTTGAAAATGTACAACCATGCATATACTCACACATGGGATGATAATCTCTTGTACATTCAACACACCTATGATAAGGATATTCACATCTCTACTGGCCCTAGTCCATTCTAGACATGTCTTGGGTTTCAATATTTAGCATCTATAAACATATCCTACCACACACCATTAGGAAATGAGTCATGCATGTAGAAATGGGAAGTAGAAAAAGATGAGAATTTATTGTGCCATATACATTATGTTCACCAACAAGTTCAATAGATTCTCTCTCACACTTAAGATAAGTATAAGGAGTGCCATTATGTACATCATAGACCTCATGCATTTTGAGCTAGTGATAAAGTCTAATTACAACTTTAAAAAGAACACTTCAAAGGTCCACATCAAAAGATCAAAAATTTGTGTTATGTTCTTTACACCATTTTGCATGTAACTGGTGATAATGCCTTCATTCTTGATCTACCTCAGTACTTGAGCATGCACCTAGTCTTCAACATGGAGCTTCTCACACCTTACACTTTGCCACTTCTTGAGCCAATAGTGACATAACATCCTTATGATTTAGATTCTAAATACTTATGCCCCAAAAATAAGGACCAAATCATCAAATTTATGGACACATGCATGTGACATGACATGCATAAACGTTTTTGCATGGTTAATGTTGGGAAATATGCTAATAAGGCCAAGTGGTACACTTTATAGCAAATTCAGGTGTAATTTCTATAGCTATGCTCTAAGACATTGTAGACCATTATTCTTCAAGAAATTATGAATGATCTATGTGTATTTCCTACACAACTAATCTTACTCTTTATTCACTCTATTATGTTGAATGTGCACCTCTCACCTAATCTTGAAAACTTCTTGTCTAAGGTTTTCTCAAATTCATATGCACAAGTCCCACACTAGATTGTATACTTCTATGCACTCTTCAATACATAATTCATAGCTCATAGTTCCATGAACCACATAAGTCTTTCACTTATTCATCAACTTATGTACTCTTTGTACCTATAGTTTAGTGAACCTCATAGTTTCACATTGTAACTCATAGACCTGCATGCCTCACTAGCCTACTCATTATACAAATTTCATGTTAGCTCATTAATTTATATGCACTCTAAAACTCATAGTCCTACACACCTTGAAATATTATTCTACAACTCATAGTTCTATGTGCCTTACTGATTTATTGGATTCTAAAACACATCCACATGTTGACTCACCTTGGCCACATTCTCTAAGGGTTTCACCAACCATCATCCAACCTATCAGATAAAATTATTATCCACCTTATTTATAACTGATAGTGGTTGTAAACTCTCTTATATTCTACTTATATAAATATGTAATATACACATCTAGCTAAAAGGTTGATTCTCCACATAGTCATAACATAGATAGGATGCTCTACATATCTACTATAGTACATTATACCAAATTTCCCTATTCTTTGTTAATAGATAGAAGTTACATTTACTGAAAGTAAGAGTTCCACTTTGTTTAATTTGTTTTTTTGTTTCTTTCTAAATTATCTTTGTCTATTCACTCTACACAACCAAATCTTAGTTGTCCTTTGCTTGCTTGTCTTGGGCCCCATGATGTTGATCAAGTAAGAGGGACACAACTAGATGTGCCACCAAATGTAGCCTATGTATGAATCCTCAATGTATGCATCCCATGGGTAATCATAACCTATGTGAGACTATTAATTGTCTCAATGATGTACATGTGTTTACTAGGATGCAATATTTTGGGGATGGAAGTATATGTTATCATCCTTGATTTATTTATTAGTAGTTTTGTCAATTTTAGTCCTTCTTGGCACTAAATCTATCAAATAAGAAACCACCTCCCTTATATTTAAATGTATTCATGTTAAAATAATTTGGGATTCATCGTAGAATAAACTTAGAGTAAATCTTTCTCAAAAAATACAATGGAACTATTTAACCCTAAAATGTAGATCTAAGGTGATCTTATTAACTCTATATTTGACATAAAGGGGGTATATATAAATGTAATAAGAATAAGGGTTATAATCAAATTTATATTATGCCAATTAGATGCTAAACTTAGATATAAGCATACACTAAATTTATTATGTTGAGATAGTTTAAATATGTAAAGTATAACTATGCTAGATATAGAAATGACAAAGAAGTGATGTATTTAGCTTGTTCTGATGTTAATGTAGTTTTGGATCTAGAATAGGTATAAATAAGGCTAGAAGGATATTTTGGAGCAATCATCATTTTTTGGATCTAACCCTTATGTCACTCTAGACAGTAACATCATCTTAGGATGATTGTATTGACACTACTATCTAGATTTAATGCAAGTGTCTTAAACAGAATACCTGCTAGAATAAGATGTGACCACTTGGATGATTTTGGGTTTTACTTTTCCTTTGATCTGATGCATTCATATCTTGATCATGGACTATCACTCTTTGTGAAATGGTAAAACCCTAGTTCTCCATCTTTATACTAACCTTGGGGAAATTGGGTTAGTGTGCACATAATGTCAAGCTAACCCCAAAGACCCCACTATCATAGGGCATTGCCTACATAGGCAATATTATAGCAGAGGGCTTCAAAATCATGTAGTTATCCCCTATGTTTTAACTTGTGTGTGAATCACATAATATGTGCAAAGCAAGTACAATAGTGACATATCTTGAAACTTAGAAAATTAAGCTATTGGGTTGCTCCTTTAGTACTTCAAACCTATAGATGCATAGTCCCTATGATTGGTATAGAAATAGGAATAAATGGGGAAGCTTTATTTTATTAAATGCTCTTTGAATGCTCTTTTGTCTAAATTTTAGATGAGAAATGAATAAGGCTTGATATTATATTTATATCAATCCTTTAGAGTAATAACTTGCATTAAATAAAATAGGTCAACCATTAGGGTACATTTCATTTACCAATTACATGACTTTAGGGCACTAGACACTTGTTTAGGACATGATAGTATCATCAATGTTACTATCTTTCCTAAATGTTAGCATCTAGAGATCAAGAAAGTAGGTACATGTTCAAAACTTGAAGATATAGAAGATAAGTACATTTTAAGAATTCAAGAAAAGATAAAAGTCTTGGGTCATCAACATAAGACTGGTCAGACTAAGAGATATAGGCCAAGGAGCACATAGATAGAGAAAATGTGAGACTTATAAAAGTGTGAAAGGTAAATAATTGAGAAGAACAACCAAGGTCTAAGTTTTCTAAGTGTACAAGACTGAGGTGTTATATAATCATAAAATATCATCTACATTTACCCCCACCTTTAATCTAGTAATTAAATTACTATTTTAAAGGAAATGAATGTGTACCTAGGTGTGTATGCTTACCTTATCTTTGTGTGTTCCCAACTTGAGTGCTTTGTTGTGTGACTGACCTGTAACCAAGAGCATATTACATTATCAAATTAGTGTATATAATCTAGGTTAAAATTATTTGAAATACATTAAAATTTAAAGAACAAGGTTTAGGAGTACACTTATATGTTGATGTAACTACTTTGCCTATCGACAAGTTGATTTGAAAGAAATGTACCATTGTAAGAATCTAAAACTGAGATTAGAAAAAATATAGATAAATATATAAAGTTTGTATATTAGAGAGAGAGAGAGAGAGAGAGAGAGAGAGAGAGAGAGAGAGAGAGAGAGAGAGAGAGAGAGAGAGAGAGAGAGAGAGAGAGAGAGAGAGAGAGAGAGAGAGAGAGAGAGAGGCACATGCTCCCAATTTTGGAACAAAAGTGAATTACCACCTAGCAATTGAGATTAATTCAACCATGTAACCAAATGATACTTATAACCTAGTGAGGCTAGATGATCAAGTCCAACCTAAAAAATTGGAAATATTAAGTTATTTTATCACCTCAACTATACCAAAAAGGTGAACCAACTATTGTAATATATTGGCTCAATAAAGTCCATAAAAGTCTGTTCGGTATTAATATGAATTTTTTTGTGATGTGGTAATAGTCCATAAAAGAGTTTTGGAATATGTATCATGCTAAAACTATGTATAAAAACAGTACCAATGTATATAATTCTACCACAATTATGAATATAAATCATATACTTATGTGTTTTGGCCAATTTGGATAACTGTGTAAGTGTGGAGAACATGCTTCCAAAGCATGCTCCCACTATATGTTAAAAAATATGAAAAATTATATACATACCAATGTGGAGGACATGCTTCCAAAACATGCCCCCATTTTAATATAGAGATGTTGAATATTGAATAAGTGTGGATAACATGCTTCCAAAGCATGCTGCCACTAAATCTGAGAACTATGAATGTGTGTAAGCCATACCCATATGACATGCCCCCACTAAAACTAAAAACTAATATAAGTACCATGTACTGAATGAGTGTGGAGAACATTCTTCCAAATCATGCCCCCACTAAATTTGAAAACTAATATAAGTACCATATATTGAATGAGTGTGGGTAACATGCTTCTAAATCATGCCCCCACTGAATCTAAAAATTATGCCAAGTGTGGATAACATGCCTCTATGACATACCCCCACTAATATTCCTCCCCCTTTAAAGTGATAGAAAGATAGGAACTAGTAGTTACCTCACCTCAAAAGGATAAGACAACTATAAAATATGTGAATGTAACCATGTAGCATATAGAAGGGAACATGTCTTGGTAAATGTATCATTGAAGCACATAAGACCAATGTGATCACATTTAGGCTTAATATGCATGATAAATAACATGGAATTATCTAGATAGTAACATTATAAGATGAACAAGCAAATAAACACACACACAAAAACACTCAAAATCAAGTCAAAAGGCAATGGTCTAAGGAGACTGCAAACAAGGGGTATGTTCAAATGTTGTACAATTGAAGGTACATGACTTCATCAAATTTCCATAAAAGTAAGAGGCATATTTAAATGTCCATACAACAAAAAATGACATATGCAAATGTTAATACAATAAACAATGACATATTTAAATTTAAAATAAAGTATACATAGGCATGGGGTTAAAATTAAATAAGCATATTCAAATGTTCAAAAAAGGAATACAATATCAAGGCAAGACATTCAAGGAAGTGTATAAATTAAATCATAAATAATCGGCATAAACATGGCATAGTATCACATGGATCAATGTGTTAGGAAAAATGTCAAGTGTATAGCTTATCAAGTACCCCATGTAAGATATAACCATGGATAATAGGCATGTGTAAGTACATATTTAAGCTAAAACATGATAATGTAGAGTGACCATCAAATCATATAACCTATGTGTATCAAGATCAAATAAAGCAGATGCCCCCAATGTCCATATCACATGAGTAGAGGGAAAGCCCAACATCTAAAATAAGAATATATCATGTATGTGTGTATTCTTATATCACACTCAAGTACAAGTGTGACACATATGTGTATGTAGGAGTAGTTGAGTATGTCATCCATCAACATGGAACTAACACATGGATGCCAAGGAGCCAATAGAACATGTAAGTGCCAAAGGCATTTTTGGTTTTTTATATGCTCTTAATTTTTTTGGTATTTTTGGCATATTTGAAGAGGAAGGATCATCCTATGATGTCATTCAATGTATGCTCATAGATATATCCCCACTATGCATCTAGTGTAATAACCAATTTACACTATTGAGGAACATGTATACATGTAATATCTAACATTATGGTATCAATGTTACTCTATGTATGTAGAATAGGAATATGTGATCGTGAATAAATAGTAGGAGTATCATGAGTAGGGGTCCTTAGAACCCCTCATTGAGTGATCTATGATTTATTTAACATAGTAATAATATGCGCATTTTGAGGTGTTCTAGATAATTGATCATTATGTGTAGTAGAAGATAGGAGTCTATGGAATCCACTATATATCTTTGATGTAATGGTCTCTCAAGTTTTGGTCATCTAGTAAAAGGCATTGATTGTTGCTACCCTTTTATAATGAATTAACCTTAGTAGGCTTGTTATATAGTTGTCTAAGTATAATTTTATTTTGTTTAAGAAGATGCTCATATGGAATTTTGGAAACTATAATTACCCAATTGCCATGAATGTATTTAACACACCCATGCAGTGTATAAGGTACTACTTGAAGAGTGTATCCAAAGTCTTCCCAATAACATATTAAATATGCATGTGAAAGGGATAACTGATAAATTAGTAACCACATGTGTAGGACCAACCTATTAAGGTAAGTTAATCTCACCAAGAACTTTTTGGGAGGTCCCATCGAATGCTCAAATTGATTTGGTAGAGGAGTGTAAATCATGATGAGTATAACCCAAGTGTGTAAGGAGTGTAATTTTGCTTTCACCATTATCAATCATAACATTGTTTATAGTGTGTTTATTAAGACATGCTCGAATGAATAGATAATTAAGATGAGAATCATCATCCCTAATTTCACTATCATCAAAGGAAATAGAAGGATTTTTAACCATAATAGGTGTACATCGTGTGTAAGTACCAATAATCCCATCTAATGGGTGATCATAATGTGATGGAGGAGTATGTGCATTATATGACATTTGGACTTCTGAATCCTTTTTATAATGGTCTTGCAAATGATTATTAAATATTTTTTTGTTTATGGTGATCACCAGGTTGTGAGCCTAAATCCTTTGGAGGATCCTCAAATATAAGTTTTTGGTCATCGATAAGATCTTGGATATTGTGCTTCAACATAAAGCATCTACTTGTAGAATATCTTGGTCCTTGATGATAATCACAATAATAATTCACATCTTATCTTTTAGGTAGAGTTTGACTCATAGTATGATGGATATATATACAGATGACACTCTATTAAGCATGGGAGTAATGAAGCTTTGGACTTAGGTCAATGTGTAAATTATATCCTTAGTGCATTAGACAAGACAAGTCAATTAGGCTATTATGAAATTATGTTAATTGTGGTGGTTGTTTCCTTTTTAGTCTCATGACGGTTTTACTTTATAACTTGGTTTCATTGTAAACTTGGTACTATATGTAGATATAGGTTGGTGTTGTTTTTGCATACTTGAGCTTAATCAATGACATAAGCTTCATTTCATGATCATGTACAATATGTCATAATTCATCAAAGGATTTATTTAAAATAATATAATAATGTAAAGGAGCAAGTAAAATTTACTTGAATATATCTTGTAATTCTTTGTCTACCATAAGATTGGTTATTTTGGCTAGCATTGTCTTATATCTCAAGACATATTCATTGATAGGTTCATGGGTTCCTTGTTTGATTTTCAAAATTTAAGCATATGAAACCCTTTTGGAAATATTAATGGAAAAAGTGTGCTAAGAATTGGTCTTCAGTAGGTTTGAATGCTTTTATTAATTGGAGAGATAAATCATAGAACCACCTCAAAGCATAGTCCTTGAGGCTTCTTAGAAATAATCTGTTCAAAATTTTATCATCAGAAGCATAGTCAAAGCATGCCACATAATAGGTTAGAAGATGTTTTTCAAGATCACACTTTCCATCATAAAATGTGAGCCTAAGGTGAAAAAAAATACATTTGGAAAAGGGTCAAAAGATATTTCAAGTGTGAGAGGGTTATGCAACACATCTTGTGAATCTATAGCATGAGGGGATTTTAAAGCATTTTGTTCAATGTTTGTAATCTTGTCCTCCAAGGGATTTATAACTTGAAGGAATGATTGGATTGTAGGCCCATTGAGATTTATATTAGAAATTTGAGTGATTCATATGTAAGGATATAATTCTTCATAAACATTAATTATCTAGTTCTCAATCTAACTGGTCACATGCACTTATTTGATTTGGTCTTCAAGATTCCATCTCTAGTTTAATTTATCTCTTGCTCCTTGGGATTAATAGTATCTTTGACATAAGTACCTATTTATTTTATTCTTAAAATCACTTTATTTATGGCATTAACCTCTTCTGGTCTCTTATAGCTCATTTTTACCTTTTGCATTCACCCCATTCACAAGTTTTCTCTCAATCACTTTCTAGCTTCTTCTCTAGGCAACCTCTTAAGTCCTAAGGACCAAATGTTAGTTTATGTGTAAATACCTAAATTTTTTTGTCATATATGGTCTTAAATGTTATTATTACACTTTTTCTAACCTCTTTCACCTACTCAAACTCATTACAACCATCAATTTCTCACCCAAGGTTTACAATGCACTCCTAAGGCTTGTAACCTTTTAATTAGCCTTTTTCATTTGTTTGATCAACATGTCACCTTTATTAAATATATATAAACACTTTAGGTCACCCTTTATCTCTATTCAACTCTTGATTAATTTTAAATAAATATATCATTTGCTTTCACCACCTACTGACCTCCTCTACTCTTTAATTACCCCTTATTAGGCCTAATTTAGCCCTGTTGTAACTTTGTTGTTAATACCCATACATGCCCATAATCTTATAATAAAAAAGCAATTTAATATATTAAAATATTCTTATATGATCAAGGCTAAAATATTTGTCTTTTTTTACGGTGGAATCTCTTAGAATTACCAAAACCCTATTCTAGGGTTTCCTATGCCTTGTTCAAGTTCGAGAGGGTAATAAATTCATTATCTTGAGTTTGATTGAGATTCAAAATAAAATAATGCCATGATTAGGTATTTATTTACCTTATTCACCTTCCTACACACTTTATTTATCCTATTCAATGCATTAAATACTTGAACATAATGAAACACAATAGATTATACACTCAATGTTGATTGTGTATGGCAAAATAGAGTCCCAAGTACAGCGTATTGTTCCTAGTTTTCCTTATAAAATTATAATAAATTTATTAGGTATGTATTAATATTTTATTACCTTTACAATTATCAATAATCCTTTTCTATATCATATCAAAACTTATTCATCCCAAAGCTCACAATCCTGAGCCCTAACATGGGACTGTGTAACATTTTTGAGGTTTGTATCTCCTCATAGACATTATAAACCTCATATAGGTTCTTTCCAAAGGTCCCTAAAACTTTTTACATTCTCCAAATCATCTTACATGATATTAATTCTCCTCTAATTGTCAATTCCACTTTGGTTTGTTGGTTGATTGTGCAAATAGGGTAAGGCTATACATGACTGTGTTGTATTTATTTAGTTTATATGCATGATTGTGGGTTAAAAACATGAAAATAATATAGATTGAAAAAAAATTAATCCAAACATACTCCATCAATATAATACTTATCCATAATTAATCAATTCACCTTTCTTTATGGCCTTCCCAAAATAGGATTACCTTGGCACTCGGAGTTTAGTTTAAGCAACAAGGTTTAATCTTCTAGTAACTGAGCAACATGATCTTACCATCAAATTAAACTTACATAGATACCTTACCAATATTTGAATATGTTTCTTCATCACTAATCTCTTAATGCATTCTTTTTTTATATAATAATCAAGCACCTAGAGACTTTCAAATACAACAACATGATTATATAGCTAAAATGACTAGCAGTGAACATTTGTCCTTTATTATATTTTCCAACTTAATAGATATTATTTCACCTCTGTAGATAACTAAATATCATTTATATGTACTCCCAAACTATCAATCTTATCAATTTTCTTCCTTCTTGCTGACTATAACCTACAATCCTCAAAACTTGTAAACACATAGGATCTATGCATGCATATAGCCTTCAAGGCTCATATGAGATAATGTACATATGTAAATAAAAAATAATATGATTTTAAAGTAAAATAATGTAGAACAAAACTAATCTTCCATTCTTTGAATCACATTCATCACAATACAGTCCATAAAGGGACTTGATCAACTTTCTTGAGAGGTGTATCAAATTTTATCATAGCTCCTTGTTTCCACTTCATGGATATTTTCCAACCTCTCTCTCATTATTTCCTATGCCAACCCCCAACTATAGTGAATTTTATCTCCATTTCAATGTATACTTCATTGTAGTTACATCAAGTTGGTTGTCATAACCAACTTCCACATACATTAGTGGTTTACATTAGTTCACTTCATATGACTTGCTTAATGACTTATGTTTATTTAGTATCCAAATATTCCCTACACGACTCTTTAGACCTTGACAAGACTTCTACTTTCCTAACCACATTTTTACCATGCTTGGGGTGATTCTTGTCTATGATAATATTTGAAAATTCAAATTGTTGGTTTTGGAGGGAAACCTCCAAACACTTCCAATACTCACTTTTATTACTCTAAAGGACTCCAACTGACCTTAAAGACATAAATGGACCTTAAAATATATATTCATACACATTTTCATCCTAAACTTGTCCAAATTTACCCCTAATGACTAAAACACATATTTAACATCTTTTAGCTTGATGCTCGTACATCATTGAGTAGTCACCAAAGTGGATGAAAACATGTTTTGAGTATTAATAGGCATTGAAACCGATATTTTTATTGACACAACTAGTAATTCCATAATAGATATATCAATAGTAATTTTGGGAAATAAAAATTTAAACACCTAATATGTGTTCCCACTAGATGTAGATGGATTTATAAGTGTGGGTTGAGTTATAATACCTTCTAAGGATTCACCATTACTGGTGAGGCAACCTCAGTTTTATCTTGTTTACTTATTTCATCTCTTGTAAAATATAAAAATGCATCCATTAATCCCTTGAAATTATTGAGATGAGTAATCAATGCTTCTTTATCTTCCATTTGGAATTGAGTTTTTGCACTAATATTTTCCATTATTTCACAAATGATTTTTAAAAAATCTACAATAAAGTACTTCAATAAGAAAACTCTAATTAGTCCTAGGATTTAATGTTCAAAGATCAAGTTCACCAAATTTTGAACCCTAAAATATATATCTAAGGTGATCTTATCATTAACCATAGATTTTACATATAGGGGGTATATAGAAATGAAATGTCAAGGGTGATAATCAGATCTATAGTAGGACAATTAGATGTTAAACCTAGATATAAGCATACACTAAGTTTATTATTCTATGAAAGTCTAAATATGTAAATTACAACTATAATAGATACATGAATTATAAATAAGTGACATGTTTAGCTTATTTTCGTACTAATGTAGTTTTAGATCTAGAACAAACAAAAAGTAGGCTGGAAGGAGATTCTAGAACAGTTGTCAAATTCTGGATCTGACCCTTCTAGCACTCTAAATAGCAATATCATCCTGAGATGATTGTGTTGACACTATTTTCTGGGTTTGATGCAAGTATATTATATAGAATATCTACTGGAATAGGATGCAACCACCTAGATGCTTTTAGGTTTTGCTTCACCTTCACTTTGGTGCATTCAGATCTAGGTTATAGATTGATGCTCCTTGTGAAATGATAAAACCCTAGTTTTCTATCTTCATAGTGACCTTGGTTAAAAATGATTTAGTGGGTACATAATTTCAAACTAACCCCAAAGACCTTGATATCATAGGGAACTTCCTACATAGCCAATACTATAGTAGAGGGCCTCAAACTCATGTAGTTCTCCCCTATGTTTTGGCTTTTATGTGAATCATATAATATGTACAAAGGAATTAAAATAATGGCCTAGCTTGTAACTTGGTAAATATGGATCTTGGACTTCTCTTTTAGTACTTCAAACCTATAGATGTGTAGTCCCTATGACTAGTATACAAATAGGAATAAATATGGAAGATTTGCTCAATTGAATACTCTTTGAATGCTCTTTTGTTAGAATGTTAGGTGAGAAATGAATGAGGGTTGATCTTGTATGTACATAAATATCTTTGAAGTAATAAATTTTATTAAATCACTTAGGTTTTCCATTAAGATATGCTTCATTTGAAAATTAGATGAATTTAGGGCATTGGACACTTATGTCGGGACATGACAATTATCTTAGACGTTAGTGCCTAGAGAGCAGGAAAATAGGTATAGGTTTAGAACTTACATAGATGGACAATAAGTACATTTTAATCATTTTAGGTAAGATAGAAGGCTTATGTCATCAACATAAGACTAGTTAGACTAAGAGATATAGGCCAATGGGTATAAAGGTAGAGAAGATATGAGACTTGAGGAAGCAAAAAAGATAAATAACTAAGAGAAAAAACCATGGTCTAAGTTTAACAAGTGTACAAGACTAAGGTGTTATATAATAATAAAATATCATCTACAAAAGCCTCATTATTATTGTATGGAGGTTCATCAAACACCATCCACCACCTATCTTAAAATTCTTTTTAAGTCTTTGCATGAATATACTAATCAATTCTAATTTGTTTTCAACTCATTCATGGTGGTTCAGTAGTTCTAGACATCTAGAAAAAATGCATACTTATTCATTTTTTTATCATTTTCTTTTTAATATCCTTGTATGATAATTTATCAGAATAATATTATTTCAATACCTCTATTTGATGTAGTATTGTATCAAGTTTGGAAGTGACATTTCCAACTTCATTATAGATAGCCTCCAATGTATTAGTAAATGAGTTATGTGCACTATGTTTTGAAGAGTCACCCAAATTATTGATGATAATTTGTAACTAATGTCATTTTCAATTATATTGTTGATATAATTCTGCTTCTTCTTCTATGAAGTAAAAATGTTGGGGTTTTTCTTAGGGTTTTAGTAGAGGTTATTTTCAAGCAATGGGTCCTTCAAGCAAGAATTTAAAATTATAAAAATAAACACCCTAAAAAAATATTAGGTTTTATTGAGTCAAGGGTTTCAAAAAATAAATGTAATATTAATTTAAACACCCTTTTGCCTTATGATTATTATAAAAAATACATCACAAAAATGTCATTACAAACCCTATGCATGTCCTAATGAAAAAATAACATACACAGGACGATGGCGCAAGTGCGGAATCTTGGTGGTGGTGTTTGGAGATGATTAACATGCACAGATTCCTTTGTCTCCTCTTCAATTGTGAATAAAGGGTGTTTGGAGAAATGTAAATGTAGGGTTGTATGTTGGATAGTTTTTAATGGATCTATAAAGGGCATATGCCTTTGTGAAAAAGAGTTTATGCCTATAGGGTCGGTAATGACCCATAGGTATTTGGTCTATTTTTTTTAAAGGACATGCACCCTTTTAAAAGGGACACACCCTTTGTGTGAAATAAAAAAATTCTTAAAAATGCCCCCTTTTTTGTCCCCCAACCTTGTACATTCACCCTAATAATTTATTATATTATATATTCTCCATCATATATATATATATATATATATATATATATATATATATATATATATATATATATATATATATATATATATATATATATATATATATATATATATATATATATATATATATATGAAATGATGCTTCCATGGACTAAATTTGATGGGTGAACTTATATGTATGAATTATTTTGATGGCAGTTATTGATTCAACATTTTCCTTCAAATGTCTGTATAATATGATAAATTAAATAATCATTGAATATTATATACTTCCCCTTCTTCTATGAAGTCAAAATGTTAGGGTTTTCATCAAAGTTTTGTTAGAGGTTTTATTTAGGCAATGGGTCCATCAATCAAGAATCTAAAATTATAAAAATAAACATTTATATTAGGTTTTCTTCAAATAAGGGTTTCACAAAATATATGTAATTTTAATTTCAACACCCTTTTGCCTTCTATTTATTATAAAAAGTACATCACAATAAATGTCATTGCAAACCCTATGCATGCCCTAAGGAAAAAAATAACATACATGGGATCATGTTGTAAGTGTGGAATCTTGGTGGAGGTATTTGGAGTTGATGAACATGCACACTCTCCTTTGTCTTCTCTTCAATCATGAGTAAAGGGTATTTGGAGAAATGAAAATGCAGATTTGTATGTTGAAGATTTTTTAATGCATCTATAAAGGTTGTATGCCTTTGATAAAAAGAATGTATGCCCTATAGGGTCGGTAACTACCCATAGGTCTTTGGTTTGGTTTTTTTTAAAGGGTATGCACTATTTTAAAAGGGGTGCATGCCCTTTGTGCAAAATTAAAAAATGCTAGAAATGGCCCCTTTTTGTCCCCATCCTTGTACATTCACCTTAGTAATCTATTATATTATATATAATATATCCTCCATCATATATATATATATATATATATATATTCAACATTTCCATTCAAATGTTTATATAGTTTAATGGTAAAATAAAGAATCATATAAGATTGTGTGTGTGTGTGTGTGTGTAGTGAATGGTGAATAGAGGAGAACAATTTGAAATTCCTAAATGCTACATGTAAATAATTCAATGATAATTTGTTGAATTTGGTATGATGGGCTTAAATATTTATGAGTTGAAATCACCAAATTATGCATTATAGATAAAATAAAACAATTGTGAAAACTAGACCATCTAAAACAAATTAAAATGATAGTAGTCATCAATTAACAAATTGTGCACCTAAAATTGACGATTATGTAAAATGAAATAAAAACATTTAATTTAATATAAACTTAATTATATTATATTTATACTCTTAATAATGATTTTTAATTTACTCTACATTCACAAGTTAATTGATCTGATTTGGCATAACATTGATGACTAGATTAGAACTAGCATAGATATCTTAAGTACATCTATCTAAAAGATATTGAGAGATATCAATCTTGAGTGCCCATATTGGATTTTGAGATAGGTTAGATAGGTGCCTTGAGCTTTATATCTCTCGGTGTATTTTAAATAGATGTATTTAAGATATTTATACTAGTAGCATATGTCGGTTGGTATGCACAATTCACACTAAATATGAATTAATGTAGCATTTCATGTTCATCTAAATAAGAAATATATATCACATTAAATGATAAATATTGAAGCATTTAATATTTATCTAAATGGGTAATATACATCACATTAAGAAATACATATACATATGAAATACATAATTCACTATTCACACTAAATATCAATTAATGCAACATTTCATGTTCATCGAAATAAGAAATATGTCACATGAAATGATAATTAATGAAGCATTTAAAATTATCTAGATGGATAATATATATCTCATTAAATTTGAATTAACGAAAATAATTTCATATACATCAATATGTGAAAAGAAGTATAATATATGTGAAAGAAAAAATTATTATGGAAAGATGTTAAATATATAATATCATTATAGTTCAAGGACTTGAGTCTTTATTCCTTAGATTTCCATTTGGAAAGTTGTTTTCCTATTTTCAACTTTTCATATTGGTCGTATGAAAATGGAGACAAAATTCTGAAACCTTCCAAAGATTTTACATGTGAGAACGCCACAATTGTTAGCCCTAGTCTTTCTTTATGCCCTTATCAATTATTGCTTTAGAAAGAGTCAACCCTTGTGATTTGTGTATCGATAATCCCCAAGCTAATATTAATGGTAGTATTCATGTTCATCCCCTTTGTATTGGTGTAATTGGAATTATATGTGGATTTGTATCTGCAAATGGCATTCTAAAATAACTGTCAAATTCCACCATAATATATGTAGGTGGTTCTAGTGAGGCACTTCCAGGGTTGTATATTATACTTCAAATATGTCCTAGAGATACATTTGCAAGTCATACTTATATCCATAGGTTATAGGTTCACATCACCCTTGCATCCTTATAAATTAATAACTCCATATCTAATTCATCATTCTGACCTCTTGATGGATTAGTACTACCTATTTTGGTTATAATGCTCCATGCAATTGGTCATTTTAATGATTGTAATTTCATTCTGTTATGGTTTTCCACATTGTCATTTATTGCAAATAAATGAATAGAATTTTCAAAGTCTTCCCTAATGCTTGGATGTAGTGCATTATTGGTTCTTGACGTCAATAATTTCCAATCATTAATAGTTGGATGTGCATCTCTAATATTTGTGAGTAGTTGATGCAACCTTTGTTGGTTATCTCTTTCTCCTTCTTTTCTAAATACCTTATCCAGAGTAACAACAATTTTGAATTCTTCCCATAATATTTTTTCATGTCTGTTAATATTATATGGTGCTTTATCATTCACATGAGGTAGCTGGCCCAAATCTCCTACTAATATGATAGATCAAGCTTCAAAACTCATGTTTGTATTTTTAGGAAATCCATGATGAAGTTGTGCATACATGTTTTGTAACATTTTTTCTCCAATGAAGATCATTTCATCAATCAATATGTATATTATATGTCAAATTTGTTCTAACTTATGAGTCTTGTCATATTTAGGAAATCCATGATGAAGTTATGCATATATATAATTTTATTATTACATTGAGAGGTATACCCTACAATGGTAGTCAAGGAGTGTAATGGCATGAGTGGTTCACTTTTATTTTTGGTGCACTGACATACGTTAAGATTAAAAAAAAAGTTGTCATATCAATAAAATAAAGATTACATTTTTTTCTTATGTATGTATGTATGTATTTTATTACGTTGAGAGGCATACCCTACAGTAGCAGTCAAGGAGTGTAATGGCATGAGTGGTTCACTTTTATTTTTGGTGCGCCAACATACATTAAGATTAAAAAAATGCCAACATGTCAATAAAATCAAGATTGTATTTTTTTCAAACAATGTGTTGGCTGATTTTATTGATATGTCGATATTTTTTTACATCTTAATATATATCGACGCACCAAAAATAAAAGTGAACTACTCATGCCATTAGAGTCCTTGACTTCCACTGTAGGGTATGCCTCTCAGCGTAATAAGAAAATCATACATATGAAAACTAAATATAATATACAAAAGACATAACCCTTTAGACACAAAAGGTGACATAGGGTCAAGTGTAAATATATAATAATAAGTTTATTATTATTATTATTATTATTATATATTTTCACTTGAAACTTATTACTGTTGATCTTGTGTCATTTGGTGTGTTCAGGAGGTTATACCTTTTGTACATTATATTTGATTTTTTTTGGATAGATATCAGGATTGATGAGACCTATCCCGGCACAACTTTTGATTGGAGCTACGAACCAGATTTGGGTACAATTAGGGAGCTCAGTCCTTAAAAACTATTAAACCAACATAAATGACCACAACCGACCACTGAAACTACTAAGTCAACTCAAACAACCACATCCAGTGTATAAACACCGTGTGAGATTCAAACCTAGATGAGGCTAGGCACAACCAACCCACTTAACTAACCCTTATAAATTTCATTGATTATATTTGATATATATATATATATATATATATATATATATATATATATATATATATATATATATATATATATATATATATATATATATATATAAAGTAGAGTGTTCTAAATGGAGAGTGTAAATCGATAGTCATAACTCACTTTGAACCTATAACTATTGAATATTATGTGAATTATGAATACCAATTTATGATTATATAATTTCAAGTGAACTATATATATATATATATATAAAGTAGAGTGTTCTAAATGGAGAGTGTAAATCGATAGTCATAATTCACTTTGAACCCATAACTATTGAATATTATGTGAATTATGACTATCGATTTATGATTATATAATTTCAAGTGAACTATAATTATCGATTTACATTCTTTCTTTACAATATTCTATTTTACCCAAAAATCAAATCGCATCTTTCCCAACAAAACTTACACCCATAAAATAATTACTAATTATCTAAATTTCTTAAAATATACTTCCTACCCAAATTAATCAACTATAAAATATCACATAAATTACAAAGCTAAATAGTATTTTCTTTATAAAAATGATCGACTTGTTCAAATATAAATTGAACAAAAGAAGCTAATTTTTTTTATAATAATTAAAATAAAAATAAAATTTAAATAAACCACCATTAACCCTAAACCCTATAATTTATAGGGAACAAATCATATGTCTTCTAAAGATATGATGAGGGGTTTTAAAAGGTACACTCTTTAATATATTTTTTTTTGAATGTTTTTATATTATATATGAGAGTGCCCTCAACATGCCTCTTTCACTTCATAGAGGCTTTGAAACATTACCCCAATTTGACATTGACCTCTCTTTGATTTTATAGGGAAGTAATCACCCCCACCTCCCTTGTCCCCTCGCTTCCCTCCAAACCAAAATAATTCAACCCATGCCTCTCCAAACATTGTACCTCAATGTAACTCAATGTATATCAATTGGAAAATGACTTTTTACATAAAACATATGTATAAATTAAAGATTTAAGAGTGTTAAATTATGTATTGTAGTAATATTGGTGAAGATAATAATTTGCTATATCTTTTATTAAGATATAATTTTTTAAGAGGTTTGGTTGTGTTCAATTTTATATAAGTTTCAATTTTGTAGTGGTATGGTAGGTCGATAGTGGTCGTTATTGATTTTGGTTGGTTTGTGGTGGCTAGTAGTAATTTAAATTGATTTTGGTTGGTTCGTGGTAATTTAAGTAATGCTAGTATTCGATCTAAAGGGAACCTAGGTCTCCCGTTTGTGTCTCAAGTTGATTCCACTGACTCTAGTCAAAAGTTGACCCGTTTACCCATAATAATAATTTTAAAAAAAAGATACAATTTTTTTTAAGTGTAGTCTGACTCATGAAGATAATAGTTTATTATACCTTTCAATAAGATACATATTTTTTTACATACCAAACACAAAGAAATTGTCAAATAGATAATGAGTGATTTTGAGATATAGATTTCTCTTAATCATAATAGCTTAGTCAAAGGAATGCTGTGATAAATTTGAAAGATTCTAATAAAAAATCTATATCCACATTATAATCTATTATATAATTCAAAACATGAACAAAAATAGCAATATACAAAAATCTATATTATAAAAAAATAAATTTTTGAAAAAAACTTTTTAAATATTTTTATTCCGGTTTTGAGGCAAAAATCAAGGGCTCAGTCCTGGCTACCATTTGATCACTTTGAAACCAGTGAATAAACTCAAATGGCTACATCTATCTTCTAAACAACCTGTAAGATTTGAACTTAAATGAGTTTGAACAAAATCAACGCACTTAACCAACCCTTCTACATCTCATCAACTTGAAAAAAACTCTTTAAATATTATTAAACGATTAAATTTACACCATTTTTTTCCACCTATTATTTTCAAATAATATCGATCAATTAAATTTATACATTTTTTAATATATAAAAAACCTTGACAATTATAGCTTAGTGACAGGTAAACAAAATTCATGTAATTGATCCTATGTTTTGAGTCACAAAATTGACTTTCAAATGATTGAGACTCCTAAGTTTGATAATTATAATTCTATTGTTTTAAATATATAATCATTTTTTCATAAAATGATTATATCAAATTGATCTCGATGATCTAACATCCCTAAGTACAGAAGTCAATGTGCATTAAATGCATATGACATTTATGTCTACTTTGTCCATGGAATGAAGTGCCAATCGTTCTTCCATAGGCAAACTAAGCATGTGGTTATTCAAGGTGACCAAGAACCAAGGATTGTTGACTACTTGTCACTCCTCCGTATTGAAACTTTGAAAGTAACCCTTAATTAACCACCACCACCACCTTCAATAACAATAATTTTATAAACAAATACACACTGTGTATGTATATGTGTATATTACATTATTATATTGTCATAAAGTATTGTAATTTAGTGTGAGAGGTATTGGTATAAGTTATATATTTGTATGGGACAATTAATTAATTATCAAATTTCAATATTAAAATAATGTTTTTAATTTATATTGAGAATTTGAAAGGGATTTTGTATGTTTTTTATATATCAGAAGGCATTAAATGAAATCATTTAATTACATAGAGTGTCACCATCTTTGTCTATATTTTAGAGGTAAACATATCACATGTTTATAATGTTGAGTAAGCACACATCTAAGTCAGTGAGTTTGTTTGGTTAAGCAACAACGAGTAAAAAATATCTACACCATCAAAAGCATTCAGAGCATGAACTTGACATCGACTGTGTGACTCTCCGTATCAAATATTTAGAAAGACTCTGTATATTAAAAAAAAAAACTATTAATTTAAATTTTTCAATATGAAATGTCACCCCTACTATTGATATACTATTTAATTATTAACACTTCATATCATTAATGTCGTTTTATATGTGTTTAAAAAGAAAAATATTGTTAGTGATGGAAAAGCATATGTAAATGAATTTTTTAACTATAGATTTGGTTGTTTGTCATTCTCCTCCAAATTTCCCTTAAAGCACTACATTAACCCTTATGATATAAGGCTTGAGGGTTGGGTGTAGGAGTTGGAACTTGGGTCTATCATTAAATTATCTTAAGTTTGAGTTACAAAGGTTGACTTTTTAATAGTGGCTTCCTCCAAAAAAAAATTAACCAATTTTTTTTCATATAATATAAAAAATCATGACATCATCTTTATAATTGATACATCTCATAATTTTTTCTTTTCTTTTTTGGAAGGGATATAATAAAAAGCATTACATGAAATCACTGAATTATATTGAATGTTGACATCTCTCCTTATATTTAATTTTACAAATCTATATCAATAACTAAAATTTAATGTTTTCATATATAAATTAACACACACAAATTAAAAAAACCCACTTTCTATTTATTTCATTAATCTGTCTTGCCAAATATTTAAAATTGTTTAAAATATATTGAGTTTTTAAACGCTTTGCAGTCTTATTTCAATGCTTCTTGAAATGCATATATTATATTGTTGTGTTTCGTATGGTTTCCATTGTTTTTTATTTTTGTGTAGACACTTCCCCATCCTTCAAAATGGGTATTTATTATCGTATATTTTATATTTTAGTTTTTTAATAAATATTCTAGTAATCTTTTTTTAGTTGTAATTTTATTAACATTTTATGACACATAATTAAAAAGGGTGTTAATTGCATGACCTTAATTTAATTATTTGTAAATTATAATTTTATTTAACGGTTTTAATAATTAAAAAGTATAAATAATTAATATTAATTTAATATCAATTAAAATTAAATAATAAATAATTCAATATTATAATATAATTGAAAAGTTGCATTATTTCAATAATTATTTTTACCTTTAAATATATATAATTATAATATATTAAAATATTTATAATTTTATATAAATATAATTAAATTAAAAAATATATAATATCCATAAACTTAATTAACATAATGTTAAATAATTTAGATGAATGTCATTAATAGAGAGTCTAAAACATTAAATTTTGACTGCATGGTGATTATTATTTTTTTAATCTAAAAGAAGGGTAAATTTTTTATTGAATACCAATAGAGAACAAAGCAAGAAGGGCCAAACAACCATCAAAGAAAAGAGCACCACAAAGCTTTATCATGATTCATTAAGTCATCCAAAATGTGAGTCAAATGTGGGGCTAATTGATCTCTATCCACAATATTCCAACCCTGCATATGATCAGAGGCCCATTTGGCTAAGCAATCTGCCACTCCATTCCACTCTCGAGGTATGTGAGTGAAGGTAATAGATTCCAAAGAGCCTCACCACTGAAGAATCCATTTAATAACTATGGCTAAAGACCAATTGATATCCTCAGACTGTTGCACATTCAACAAGGACACCACCCCCTAAGAGTCAAATTTATAAATAATCCTTTGCCAACCAAGCATACAACAATGCTCAAACACATAGAAAATGGCAAGAGCCTCCATATAATTATTGGTATGAAAGCCTTAATAAATTGAAAAAATAAATTGAACATCTCTTGAGTTACCATGCCCAATACCACCAATTCCAACATGACCCAGATTCCCCTTAGAAGAACCAATAGTGTTAATCTTCAAAACTCCATGAGGAGGAGAGGTCCATCAACCCTCCCGATTTATCTTATGCGTAGGATGTCTATAACTACTCCGCATACTCTGTCTAACACTCCTTACCTCAAGGAAAGGAGTAACAACCTGAAGAGGAAGGTTGAGATGATTGTAGAAAACAACCTCCCGAGGATCCACTCCTCCAACAAAGTCACATTTAGCCAAAACAGTCTCTCGAAAAGAATGAAGAATTTCCCACCACAAATGTTGAACAATCAACCAAATATCATGAAAAATCCAACGATTCCTATCCAACAAAATATGCCAAATTATTATTATTTAAATGCATGGTCATTATTATTTTATAAAGAGGGTTCACTATATATTTGTTGTTTTTTTCAATTTATAATTAATGGTTTTCTTTTCATCCAAAACTTTGACTTCGAATCTTAATGTTGAAATTAAACTTTAGGAATTGAGGTTTCCATTTTGTATTACATCCAAATTATGTTTAATGAGTTGCATGCAAACATTCTAAACTCCATGTGACATTACTTACTCAATTTCTCCATCACATGGAAATTGGTAAAATCTAATGGGATATTGAAATCTCAAAGAAAGCATCACAACCAAACTACAACAATAGGCATTTCTTTTTCTGATAAGCTTATGCCAAAACATTACTTTTCAAATTTACGATTTTATTAAAACTTGTTAACCCTTTCTAGTATTATATTTTAGTAATGAAGATATTCTTTGGTACTTTTAATTATAAATATTATTATATGAATTGATATTAACGATAGAAAATTCATTATAATTAATGATAGAATATTCATTACAAGGTTTTAGGTACTTTTAATTGTAAATATAATTATATGAATTAATATTAATAATAGTATGTTCATTATATGTATTATATTTGGTTGGTATAGATATTAGAAAACTGGTAATTGATATTTGGTAATGTTAGTTTTGACTTACTTTTTTTTTAAATGATTTGTACATATATTAATGGTTCTCATTCATTATTTTCTTACATCTTGGTGTCTTTTATAGTTCTATTCTTCCCAAGTTACTCTCAGTCATTTACAAGAAACCCCATTATCTATCTAAAATCAACTATTTATCTTACTCATATATCTTTAAATCCTTAGATCAATGTTCCTATCTCCTACATAGTAATTTAAGACTTAGAACATATTATTTGATAATATTGCCTGAGTCTGATGGTTTCATCGTGTGCCAAACAATGATCAAATTTTTAATTCCAATCATTCTTATGGGTTGGCTTATATATTTTGCACGTTGGTGGTGTGAGAAATTACCAAAAGAGTCTCTTATAAATAAAAATAGATATATACCTATTATGAATCTAGCAAGAACTTATCAATCATAGTCAAACACTTGCACATTCGAGAGGACTACCCTATTCTTCTTAAATTTCTAATCAATCACTAAGAGTGGGTCCTTCCTGAATCTGGAGCACACAAGAGCCAAGCCAAAGTTATCATTTTTTGAGTATCAAGAGCTAGATCACAGGTTACCTAGATTGAATGAACATGATTTCACATATTAACTTAGGAAGGAGAACTACATGTGATTTGACTTTCCTCTTATGAGTTTTGGATATGTATGAAATGCTCAACCATTCAATGGGGAGTGGTGGAGTTAGCTCAACCAAATTTTCCTTTCCTTTTGCAAGCTTAATTATATCATTGTAAGTGGACTTAGGGTTTCAAGTGAAGGAGATAGATTTATATGAGTTTGTGCATAATCAAACCTTAAGATCACACATAGCACTGAAGGACAAATAGGTACCCATGTCTCTATAAAAATAGAGAGGATCCATAGAGATAAAATTGTTAGATAGGGAACACATCATCTAAAAGTACTCATTTGAGGCTAATGATACCATTTGGGCACACATAAAGGTCTAGATCATAATCTAAGCAACTTTAGTCCAATTTTCCATCCTTACTATCATCTACCTATAGTCTTAACCTTCTAAAACAAAGTTAACCACTATCTTATCCCATAATTTTAATTTATGTATTTAGCAAGCTAATACACACACACACACACACACACACACACACACACACACACACACACACACACACACACACACACACACACACACACATCTTATGATTAGAATTCATTTACAAAATTTATACCTAATTAGAGTTAATTAATCACATTAATCCCACTATATATAAAACATATTGATGAACCCAAAATTATATTAAATATTTCAAAACCCTAAATTGTCCTTAGGGTTTATTCTTCCATTCGAGGGTTGCATATTTTTTTAATATAAATCTAATTTCTAGTATTGATCTTTAATTTTACTTAATAGAAAAAAATCACACATAGCTATAATGGATGCATTGTAGACACTATTTCTAAATTATATAGCACTTCAGTCTTATACACTTGGAAAATATATATCATGAATGCACCTTCAACTTCTAGACCATTCTCACTATCAAAAGGCATGTGTGCACTATCTCTCTGTGCCTAATTACTTTCTCTTAGTTTGACCAATGTTATTCCAATAATTCATTCCTTCTATCTTACCTAAAATCCTAAAAACTTGCTTATTTCCCATCTCTACAAGTTCTAGACATGTACCTATTTTCTAACTACTTGGATACTTATGTCTTAGTTAGACGACTGAATTGATATAAGTGTCCTATTCTGATGCAAGTGTCTAGTGCTTTAAAGTCATCTAATTTTTGAATGAAACATATTCCTATGGTCGTCGTAAGTACTTTCATGCAAGATATTCTCCAAAGGAATTGATAAAAATATAAGATCAATCCTCATTCATTCCTCATTTGGTACAAACAAAAAATCACTCAAGTGAGAAAAGATTCCCTATTTTCTCCTATTTCCATATTAATCATAGAAACAATATATCTACATATCTGAAGCACTAAAGGAGCATTACATAAACCACATTTTCTAAGTTATAAGCTATGTCATTATTATACTCACTTATCACATATTACATGATTCACACACAAGCTAACACATAGGGGAGAACTACATGAGTATGAGGTCCTCTTCAGAGTATTAGCTATATATAGGTAGTGCTCATTGGCAAAGGGTTCTTTGGGGTAACTCAACACTGTGTGTGTACTAACCCATTTTTCACATAACCACTATGAATATGAATAATGGTTTTGATATTTGACAAGGAGTGACAATCCATGACCCATATCTAAATACACCAGAGTAAAGGCAACACAAAACCTAGAAGTGTCTAGGTGGTCACATCCAGTTTCAATAGATATTTTGTACTAGACACCTACTTCTAAGCTATACAGTAGTATTGACATAATTGTCTCAGGTTAACATAAGTGTCCATAACTATAGAGGTGCAATTTACAGAATCAAGCGACTAATTTAGAATCCATATCTTGTCTACTTTCTATTTGTTGTAGATCTAGATCTGTATTATCATAAAAACCAACAAGTATCTTGTTTTCATTATCATTGTAATATCTAGCATATATGTACTTTCTATTTTTATCATATCTTAACATAATAAATTTAGTATATGTTTATTTTGGTTTTGCAATTAATTGGCATGCTTTAGAGATAGTCTACAATTTTTGTGCCCTAGGCTAGTTCTACCCCTTTAACCCTAGATTTCCTATATCTAGATTTTAGGGTTCAACATTTGGTAAACCCAACCTCTGAGTCTTATATTGAAAACCCAACATGATATATGGTTTTTAATATCCTATATTTTCATCTTGCTATGATTAATTTTTAGATCTAAAACTTTATCTCAAGGTTTTACCCCTTCTTATTACTAAGATTCGTGTTTGTATGCTTACAAGTTTCATCTTCCTTGATTGGTACATTTTGACCTATAAACAATTTTATTTTAAAATTAATCAGAGGATTTTCATAATTATGTTGATATAGACAAAAACCTCTTTTTATTTACCAAAATAGTGTACAAATTTTGTAAATTTAACATTTTACTATTTTTAGTAAATTTAGACCTACATGCCATACACTATACTTTTGTTTCCCTATTTTTATGGGTTTGTCTCATTTCCTTATTTTCTTGAAAACCTATTTTAGATTACAAAAATTATTATCCAGTAACTTTATATTACTTTCTCTTCATTTGGCACATTTTGGTCAACCTGATCTTTGGTGTACAAACTTTAGTTGACCTAGGTTTCCTGATTTCTTATTTTCATGCATTCTGATTTCTAGTTTTATAGTATTTAATTTTTAAAAATCAGACCTTATTTTTCATAAAAATCATGCTAAATTTGGATATGCATGTTGAGCACTTTCTCTTTCAATATGTCATTATAGTCATAATTTGTTGTCTTATCTACATTGTTAGAAATCTCAAAACCATAAAACCAGAGAATGATCCCAATAAATATAAAAATCAAACTTATCTTTACCAATATTTTTATAATAGTATCAATACTCTTCCTCATAATCTTGAGGAGGGTGATAGTTATCATACCTCTAACTAGGTCCATGTTATGACTCTTTAAAGGGTAAGGTATATGGTGTATGTATGTACAATCAAAGGTACCTAGGGTTTGTGATTATGAAGCCTTAAAATATAAAATCATCCTTATGAGCAAGTCAATATAGGAGTTGAAAAATAATTTAAGTTCAAAGATCACATTGTTATAAAATCATATTACATACCTACATAATTCAACAAATCATGTGTTGGCATCCTCATCTACTAATGTTGTGTCAAACAAGGCTTCCCATACAAATGAAAAGATACAATAGAATACATATAAAACAAGTGACCAAAATGATACTAAGAGTCTCAATGAAATCTTAAGAGAAATATTTTGAGATAAAGTGATAAAATTACATCCTCCACATTCTATAAGATGATCTAAATACTACTGTGCATATCATAGAATGCATGAGCATCATATAGATTATTGTTTTGCATTAAATAACAAAATAAAAAGTCAAAAAGATAGTGGTGATCATATCATTGATACATCAACCAATAAAATCACTCACATTATGAGTATCTCTCCCAAACCACAAGTACTAAAACAATAAATGTGGGTGCCAAAGAAAATTCAGAGCAAAAACAATTGCCAATATCAAACATAGAGTATGAAAAGGTTCAAAAAGAGGAATCAAATCAAGGAAATGATACACATTTACATCCCAATAATGATACTCATCCTTCCAAATAATATGGTTTTAGAAATCAATATTTACAAAAAATTGGTTATTAGGGTCAAGGATTAAGAAATTATTCCCAAGGCATAACTCATCCTATCTTTGCATCCGATAATAATGATCAAAAAGGCTTGGGATATAGTGGAAATATTGGTGTAAATCATTCAAATATACATTTTTTCAAAGATAAATGGACACATCAAATATTAAAATCAAGATTTCTAACAAAAGAAGTCAATAAGCAAGAGACAATTGAAACATATAATTTTCCAAGTGTGGTTACAAAGGAGGAAATCACAAGCCATCCCTCATATCAAGGCCCTTTTATTGTTGTATTACCCAAAATTTTGAATAAATGGATTAAAGCTACAAAAAAATTGTTAAACCAATCCATTGAAGAATAATCATCAAAGGAAAAAATGGAGGAAGTAATCAACTTTTGATTTGGAAATTATTACCTTTATCTTGCTCCAAGCCTTCCTTCCAAGACTTCATAATGTTGCCTAAATAACTAGATTGAAAAAATAGATGCTTGAAATTAAATGTGGGGTCATAAATATGATTGGCTCAAGACTAGGTCAGTGAAGGACTATGGACAATTTGATAGCATGAGACTAGCATTAGAATATGAGCATGATAGCATAGATGCACTCTAATTCTAGATTCATTTCTTTATTATATGATTATTCCTTCCCCAAATTCTTGGGGTGACCCTGCATTTATAGGAAGAGGAGAGGGAAAATGAAGGGCTAGACTTGTCTCCCTCCCAAAATTTTAAATAGATGTTGGAAGATCATCCTCATCCATTTGGAGTATTCTAGAATAGAGAAAGCTCTAGAGATTAGAATATCTAGATATTATTTGGGAGTTAGGCTTTAGAAATAAATTATCATATAATTAAGAATATATAGGTGAATTTTATGAATTATAAATTAGAAAATAAAAACATTTGGAGAATGATTATTATGTGGTTAGGGAGTTGATTTAGTATGTATGAAGGGGACACAAAGTATTTAGGTAAAGGGGATAAATTAAATATGTTAATTAAACAAGATGAATAGAACATTAGACACTATTAGCAAGTCAAATTGGTAAATGGAATTGGATGCATATATTATTTCCCTCTTTGAAAGGGAATTATGGTGAGGAGAAGAGTAACGGTCTTCTAAATAAGAAAGATGACCATGGATGAATGTTAGTAAATAAAGAAACACATGATGCCCCCTCGAGGGGACATGCAAGAAGGGATGGCATGGATGGCCACTCAAAATAATAAATGAGGGGTGGGATGGTTGAATATACAAGGGGTTGAGATGTTAGATGTGGGATCAATGATGAAGAACATGAAATTGACATGAGTAGTGAGATAAAAATGGATGATGACCCTAGCAAATATAAATGAATAGGGAGTGAAAATGATGATGTCACAATAATTGACATGTCTCAAATAGGAACTATTATTGTTTGAAAATACACCCATAAATGGCCTATGGTTTGAGAGCTTTTACAGTAGGGCATAGAGCATAAATGCCTTATGTAGGGTAAAAAAGTGTTTAACATTAGGTGTGGAAGTGTTATCACTCACTTATGAGCACAAAGCATCGATTGTCTCATCATAATGATGGGAATATCCCCAAGGCATGAAACCCTTGTGCTCCTTAGGACAAGCCTCTAGAGTAGGTCAGATTCCTTCTATTATAAGTGTACTTGGTTTAGGACAAGTGCGCAAATCTAAAGAGTAGAAATGTAAATACACCACTAATCTAAACCTAAGATTTTTTAGGGAAAAGGGAGAGAAAAGGTAAACATTTCATGAAAAATGAAAGGGTGATACACCAAAAATAGAGCGAGTTCTCCTACCACCATGGACACACTAAAAATACTTGAGAAAAAAACATTATCACATAGACTCCACCAAGGACACTCTAAATGTATAAGTGTTTCACATAGAGGCACATGAACATAGTGTAACACTGAGAGGGATGACAAATGATCCATAATGTTTACATAGACCCAAATGTGCACATGATATGACCTGAAAGTGAGTGCCAAGTTCCACACAGAGGTGTTAGGAATGGACAATGATGAGAGGGGCAGACATTACCCACAGATAAGGATCAACAAAAATAAAAATAATATAATATGAGGATAATAGAGGGAGGTGAAATTGATTATCATTAACATGTAAGGTTTAACCAAAAAAAGTGCTCTTGGAGGGAAAATATTGTCAATGTGAGGTTTCTTAAAAAATGTCGGCCCTTATTACAATGAAGAACAAGCTTTTTATAATGGATCAAGCCATTTTACAATTAATGCACCACTTAGGGTAGTAGATATAGTCTTTTAATTCTATTTTGATGCTGTATTCATGCCTTTTAAATTTTGTTTGGTGATCTAAATCTATGAATTGGGGATAGGAATCTTCTGGATCCACATGTGTGTTTGAGAGTGGAAGATTCGTAAAAAAGTCAAAGGGGTGGCATCTGATCATGTTCTGATGTTTGATAGCCACTTCTGTATTTACTTATCTTGATAAAGGCTTCAAACACCACTCAACTACTTTTCTAACTACCTCTTTATACTTTATTACCACTTGTCAATCATTGTGTGGGTCTTCCTTAAACTGCCATGTCATTACTATGCATCTCTTTTGAAAAACATTACCTTATACATTTCAAGGACATGCACACTGAGAGCTACATAGTTAGACTATATAATGAGTCACGAGAAGGTGAAAGGTGTAGACATAAAAGCCTTATGTGGGGGTGCATGAATTTTAACCCTTTTATTCCAAGTCCTTTTAAATATCCTTCTCAAGTCTTAGCTTTATACTGGGGTCCACATTAATTTGTGAAATAGTATGTGCCTAACATAGATTATAGTCTATGATTTATGAGAGTGAAAAAGTGAAAGTCTACGATTTAGTGTGGGACTTCATCATGGAGATGTAGGGACGCTTTTGAATAGGAATGCACATAATATTGAACATCTTGGTTGTAATTCTCACAATTCATAACTACTCCTTGTGTACTTCTTTTTTCATTATCTCAAGACTGGAAGGTTTACATGATCGAATCTACATGCCATTTTAGCTTGTGTGATGGAGGATACATTCACAAATCATGCATTAGGAACTCTTAGTGGGCATGAATCAAAACTTAGTCAATGCACAAATCTGTACTAACTATTTTGGGCATGTGCATAAATGGGAGGCATTTATGCATGGCTTGATTTAAAGAACTCAACACTTTATAGGTGTAAAACCTTCTGTAGGATTATTATGAGTTTTGCACAAGTTAGGGGTGATTTATAAATTCAACACTTCTAACAACCTTTATAGGTTGTTTTCCTAATAAACAGGAATTCAGTAGCCTTTGAATAAATCCATTGAGCATGGAGTCATTAAAGCTAAAAACTACTTGCCATATGCCTGAATAAACTAAATTGAGTCCTACCCTCAATAAAACAAATGGAGAAGAACAAGAAATAGATGTGTGAGATGAACTTAGAGGAAAACCAAACTAAATTAAGACTATACAATGTTCTTGTAGGCACTTAGATAAATACGATGTAAACTAATATAATCTACTATATACAACCTACAAACATGAACCTTCATCCTCCTAAGTCAAAATAAAAACCTCTTAGATCCTTTGCATTATGTGCCATCCTATTGTTGATATGTGATAAGCTTAGGTGATAGATCATATGTTTTCTATTAAGGAAGCACACCTTAGTTACTTATGAAGAGTGCTCAAGGAAGATAGTTTTCCTGAGCTCCATTTCAATGAATGACTCCATCAAGCTATGCATAATCTTTCCTCTCGAATCGCTGATGTCTTAAAATTTGAGATAATCCATCTCATACTTCTTGGTACCTAGCTTCATTATTTAATTAGACTAAGCCTTCAAGAGCTTGAGAGACCTATGCTTGATGATCAGGAAGCTCATGAACTCTGTGGGTTATTCCTACTCATCTCGTGACTACTGCTCTAAGTCCAACATGTATTTTTTAAACACCCCTGTGATGTGTCTCTATGCATAAGGATTGATAACACTCATTGCCATAACTTTCTCTGCATTTTCATGTTGATTCTCAGGCTTGACTAGTTGATATTGCTCCCTTAGTTTCAATGAGCTTTCTAATGGCTCATTTGTACCTGGATGTACACTTATATCTACATGGGATTCCTCCACCTATGAGGTTGTAACCTATTTTGTGTGTGTACCCTACCTTTCTATGGTATACGATCAAAATTAGAAGTTGACATAGAATTGGTCATGGGTCTACTCCTGGGGGGATGCTAGTTTATCATCCATACTCGAGCATAAATCCTATGACTCATCCCTAAAGGAGTCCTCCTCTTGTGCTTACGATTATGCCTACAGGTTAACCTTGAAGTGATCATGATCATTATATTTAGGCTTTAGCTCCTCTTGAAGGTTTGATTCTTCTTCAAGGTCCTCTTCCATAACATCAAATGATAGCTCATTTACCCAAGAGAATTCTGGCCTTTGCTTTTGGATGTATTCTAGAGTGGTGCAGATTGACCCTTTCTAATTAATATACTCCCTTTCTATGACCACTTTGTTTGTTCATTATGATGGAAAATGAGAACTATATATTTATTATATTACCTTTTGATGTTGGAACTTTACATTTGATTTTTTATAGACTTCATTACTTGTTCCTTGTTAGAAATAGTTGTTTATTCATGTGAATGTGCCTTATTACCATATTATTAAATATGATGCCTCCCTTATATTTTAGGGAATGGTTTCCAAAAGAATATTGTGACTATGTTAGATTAAGCATGTTTATGTCCATGTTTTATGCCCATAGATAAAGGCATTGCCTCATTAATTTTTATATATGTTAATGATGTGGTTGTCAAGAGAGATACATGTCTTATTATTAAGTAGGTATAGATTTATGAGTGTTGATTTGTAATAGGATGAGGGCATATCTCATGTTCCCTTAGGGAAACTTTGGGAGAATTATAAGGGAATATCCTTATCAAAATTTAGAATTTATTTTTATTATATTTAATTATTGTTTAATCTTATAATTTATGTTTATGATGGGTTTTTCTAGTGTACTTTATTTATTGAATGTATATTGGTATACTTCATCTTCTCTTATCTATTCATATGTATGACATTATTTATATTATTTAATGTATGTAATTATGTCTCTAATATTATTTTTCTTCATTGTTCTTGTTACACTTTATATATCTATACAAATGTTTAATTCATGTCTAGTCACATTGTTGGTTTGTTTGCATCATGTTTTAGGTGTATTCACTAATTTATGTGTTTGATCGGTGTATGATGTGTATTCATTTTTTTAAACAATATTACTATGTTTGACATGACTTTACTATATTATGTATTTCATATGTCTTCAGTAACTTTGATGTTTATTATATCTCTGCTTGATTAATTTAATCTATGTTTTTTCACATATTTGATATATGTTTTCTTATGTTTGAAACCTATCAAGAGTGTATTTTATTCTATGTTTGTTGCACTTACTATGTAATTGATGTGAATTAATTGTCTTATGTATCTTATATGTGCTTGATGTGACTTTACCATCTTATGTGTCATCTTTGTTCTTGGTATAACTCCACTATCTGAACCAATTTCTTTGTATGTAATATGTATGTGATAAATGTTTTCTATCATTATTTTCTTACTCTAATTTTTGGTTTTCCCTATGGTGCCATGGTCTATATCATGTACAATCACTTTATTAATTTCATATGTTATCATGCATTTCTTAGGTGCAAAAGCATATAATTGTGCTTTACAATGTTATATTTTACACCCATGTGGAACATGTTTTTAATCTTACGTAGTTTATATTTTTCCTATGTGGGAATATTATTAATCCTATACTAACATGGATTATATCATAAGCTTTTATGGAGAAAATTATTTATAATATAGATGCTTCTACAATTATATCTTTTTATGTTAAACATCATTAGTAAAATATATTATTTTATACATGATGAGTTTAATCCCTTTCTTTTGACATGTATGCTTCACAAGTTCATCCCAATTATTAGAACGGAGGAATGTTATATTCAATGTGATGGATTTGGAGGCCCTCAAATGATAGAGTACCAAACTTCACTCTATTCTTACATCTCCAAACAAGTTCTTTTTAAGAAAAAAATCAAGACTATAAATAATTTATATGTAGGTTGTTTCTCAGATATTATTTATTCCAAATTTTATTTATATTTTTAAACAAAATTATCTTTAAATCTCACTTGGTTTTATTGAGATATATACCTAGGATTTCACTTATGGTTTCATCTAAAATTAGGAGGCACTCAAATCCATTCCATATTCACACACACCTTCTAACCAAATTAGTTGTTTTGTTTTCAATTTTATTTATAGATTTTATTTTATTATTATTTGCACTCACCCATGTGTGAATTTTACTGGAAGCTCATAGGAATGTTTGAGTTTTCTTTAGGAACTTCAAGGACACAAAGTTTTGTATGCATATCATGTCTTCTCTCTTTTTTTATATGTGCATGTGTACGTGAGCACACACATACACACATCAAATTTGAAAAAGATGTAGGTACTTAAAAATAAAACGTAAGCATTTATTAGTTGTTAAATTATATATTTATACGATATTTTTGTACTTGTTAATTATTGGATTAAATTAGGTGTTATTGGCACATTTGTCAACTTTGGTAGTCCTTGTTCCTCTTTTTGTCCTTTATAGCTCCTATTTTTATCTCTCCTTAGTCCTCATCTTGTCCCAGTCTCTTACCAAAACCATACTATATGGTCATGTGTTTGTTAGAATTTTACTATATGATCATGGGTCGACTAAAGTTGTATTATGTGGTTATGGTATTGTTTGTTGTGTCCCATTTTGTTCAAGTCAACTTGTCCTTTGTTGTTTCTTTTTTACTTTTTGATAATTGGATGTTAATTTTTATGCTAATAGGGTCTTAATTTGAATTCAAGTTGTCTATAAATACATATGCATCCTAGCTTATTTAGGCATGTGGGTAATTAAAAGGGAAATAAAAAGAATTCATTATTGTTCACAAATATTTATTGAGCATTTACAATTGTTCTAGATATTAAAAAAATCATTAGATTATTCAAAATAACATTGAATTTCATGTTAGTGACATATTATATCGTACCATTTTATTCAATTTATTAATAAAATTATTGGAGTATTTTTTATGATATTTTATAAATTTATTTGGTCGTAAAAATAATCAAGCTAAGTTGTGATACATCCTCCAAAACAAATATCATTTTCCTTGTTAGTTATAGGTCTTGCCACCCAATTAAGGCAAAGAAAAGAAATGCATATTCTTTGTGATACATCCTCCAAAACAAATGTAAAGCCTAACCCAATGCCTACTAAACTTATGTTACACGGTTTTATGGTTATACATTAAAATTCTCACATCGTATTATTCACCTTACAAGAAATAGTGAAGCAAAATGAGAACGGACCATTGGTTGTGACCTTACAAGTGTCTTGCAGTAAGCAGTATTTTATATTTTTAAATGATTACTTTCTATTTACATTAATTATTTTATTTCATAGATCCAAGCTTATATAATCCCTGATTTATTTATATAATATTTTAATCAAATATGTGAATCACTAATTAATTTGTTTCAATATATATATATATATATATATATATATATATATATATGAATGTGATGATACTAGTTTTGGCATTTGCACATACATCTAAAATAAATCAAAAGTCTAAATCTTTAGATTAATTTTATATTCTTTTATGTTCTAGGTTCACAAAAAAGTGTATCAAGCAACATTAAAAATTACGTAGCAGCATTCATGGCTTTCTAATATACTACTTCTATTCCAAACATTTCAAATTGAGATATCATTAATCATTTTTTAACCATTGTTAGGAACCAAGAAGGCACAATTGATTACTTTTCTATAAGCAATTAAACACGGAATTATACCAGAATGATTAAGTAACTAGAAACTTGAAACAACAAAGAATATGAGAGACAATACACAATCTTGTATTAAATGCTTTTTAGAAGGAAATACAATAAAGAAGATGCCACTTCTTCTTCCACCTCTAAGGCTTGCCACACCTCAAGGACTTCTTCCCTCAAAGTTCTCTCTCTCTTGCTCAACCACAGCCAACTCAACAACCTGAGTTGTTATCCCCTCCTTGAATGCTTCAGCTGATCTCCTTGACCTTACAACTTGTAGATCTCCTTGACCTTGCTTTCTTGCTTCAATGCTTTACTTGCCTTAATTACAATACATGCCTCATGGGTCTCTTAAATAGGATCCCATGCATACAATAATTAGACCTCTAATTACAATAACTAGAAACATAGACTCAAGACTTAAATTAGCCTTCAACATGCAAACACTCTCAGACCACTAAAATTAGATGAGTCTAATTTTGGAAACGCATTTTGGAAACACATGCAGAAGCATGCATAATCACAGGTGACCGACGTCAGTTGCTGTCAGTTTGCTCCTGATCGATGTCGACCGATCCTTGGTCCCTACCTGATCGACGTCGGCCACACTGTCGACGCTGATTGCTGACTGCACTCAGCAACTCCCTGATTAGCATCTTGGTGAAGCTTTTAGCTCCACAACTCAATAATCTCCCACTTAGAGATAAACAGCTACACCTGTACAACATCATCCACTAACCATCTCAGGCACCTCCATCTTCAAGCTCAATTCTGAAGACCAACCACCACACATCCTGTGATGCTAAACATGTCATCCAAGTCCCTTACCACATCTAAACTTTCTGACAACTCCCACTGCTTGGGAAAACTCAGGTCTACACTAGACCTTATGTGATTTTGAACACTATTCTAAGCTCAAGTTGAACTATCCAGCCATAGGTGTGCTTACCGATTCTGCATCCTGCATCTTGAACCCCGCCAACACCTTCTTCACATCAGCTCCCACTGGAGACAAAATCAACCTATGATCTTCCATGTCTCTTATGCCAAAGAACCTTGCTGCTCCTAGATTCCTTATGACACACTTTTGAACTAACTTTACCTTTTAGTTCAGTCAACTCCCTGTATATGTAACCCTACAACAAACACAAAATACAATAACAGAATAATGTCGCGACTCATCATCCACCAGGTAAAGTGACCACAGTAGTTACACTGACATTGACAAAAGCCATGTTTTTGTCATCCACCTGTCAAACTTGTACCATTGTCCTACAGTTTACTCAAGACCATATACCCTGGCCTTTTGTCTCACATATCCATTCTTGATCTTCTTTATCCTGACAATCCATTTGTCTCTCAGTGCTTTCTTCCAGCTTGCAACTATACCAAACACTCCCATTTGGTCCTTCTCCAAGGAATCACATCCCTGAGTCATGCCATGCTCCCATTGTTTCCAGGATCTACCTGCTCTGCTTCTTTAACAACTTCCTGATTCTTGACCATCAGTGAGCAATAAGTAGTGTAAAGAAGGGAAATGATGAATTTAAGACTTACTTACCCTTTCAGTCCTCCATATGGGTGCTTGAGACTTCTTGACAGCTTGTTGTCCACCCAAAATCTGTCTCATTGATCGATGTTGGTCACATCTCAGTTTGCACCTGATCGACGTCAGTTTCGTGTGACTGTCTCTTTGTCGACGTTAGTTTCCCTGGCCAATGCTGATTTTTGCCTGCCTAGAGTCACCGACGTCGGTCTGCACTTGGCTGATGTCGGTCCCTATCTGGACACTGACGTCGGTCCCAAGTGACCGACATCAGTACCTGTGTTTTTCTATATTTGATGACTTTTTCACCTGTGAGCTCATCTTAGATCAAAAGCCTATCCAAACTACCCTGCTCTAATTTATTTAGCCCCTGTGACTGATCTCTATCCATCATCTCATCCAAAAATACCAAGGCTTCCCTATTCTTGTCAAAAGTATCAAATTTCCATTTCCTACAATGAACTCGATCTATGCTCTCCAAATCTGAACTCATACCTTTTGACTCAAGAACATGCATCTCCTTCTTATTCATGTGACCAAGCCTATTAAGCCACATCTCCGAATCTACAGTTGAAGTAGATAAACTAGAAAGATAATTAGTAATACAAGTAGATAGATAAAGAATACCTACTTTCTTACCTCTTGCTAAAAAAAGTGCACCCTTGAAAACCTTCTAAGAATCCGCTATGAGGGTTACTGTGCATCCCTCATCACCCAACTTCCCTATAGAAACCAAACTCTGCTTCAAGACTGGGACATGCATAACCTCCTTCAACACCCATGTGTTTCCTATCTGCAATTCTAACTGCACTTTCCCTTTGCCAACCATTTGACAAGGCGTACTATCCCCTAAATAAAGTTCTCCAAAGTCTCCCTGGACATACTCATGGAACAAATCTCTATTTGGAGTTGCATGAAAAGAAGAACTAGAATCTAAAACCCATAATTCTAACTATCTAAAGAAAGTATGAGAGTGTCTTGTGCCACAATACCTACATCTCTTGCTTCTCCATTACCTTCATGTTGATTTTCTTTACCCCTCAACGAACAGTCTTTCTTTGTGTGTCCTTTCTTTCCACAAAACCAGTAGGTGATACCTCCATTTCTAGATTTGAATCCCCTTTCCATCTTTGACCTTGATTTCCCTTGCTCGACCTTCTCTCTTTGCCTTCCTCTGCTTTCAGCACTTAAAGCATTCCCTGATGATGATTCACCTGTGCTTTTCCTGTGAATATCTTCATTCAAGATTACACTAACTACATCATCAAATTTTAAGATTTTAGAAGCAGATGCAGTATTACTTACTGCCATTAACAAACTCTCTCAACTTTTAGGCAATGAGCATAAGATTAAGAGAGCTCTTATTTCATCATCAAAAACAATATTGATTGAATTTAATTGGTTTACCAAACCATGGAAATCACTAAGATGGATTTATACCGATCCACCTTCCTACATTTGCAAAGTAAATAGCTCCTTCATAAGAAATACCTTATTTGAAGCAGAGGGCTTTTCATATAGATTTGCCAAAGAGTTTATCAACTCTTCCATTGTCTTACACTATGATAAGTTAGAAATCCCAAACGATGCAAGGCTCAACCTTATAGATCCCAGAGCCTTCCGATCAAGAACGTTCCATTATTCATCCTTCATGTCTGTGGGCTTGCTTGCAACCCCACCCAACGGTAAGTACAAATCTTTTTGATATAGATAATCTTCTATCTGCATCTGCCAATGTTGATAATTCTTGCTATTAAACTTCTCCATTCGTAGCCTACTTTCATCTGCCATTGCTGTACTCCCACTCAATTAGAAAACCCTGAGAATGAACTATAATCAAAACAACAACCTGCTCCCTGCAACCTTGGCTCTGATACCACTTGTTAGGAACCGAGAAGGCACAATTGATTACTTTTCTATAAGCAATTAAACACAGAATTATACTATAATGATTAAGTAACTAGAAACTTGAAATAACAAAGAATATGAGAGATAATACACAATCTTGTATTAAATGCTTTTCAAAAGGAAATACAATAAAGAAGATGCCACTTCTTCTTCCACCTCTAAGGCTTGCCATACCTCAAGGACTTCTTCCCTCAAAGTTCTCTTTCTCTTGCTCAACCACAACCAACTCAACAACCTGAGTTGTTATCCCCTCCTTGAATGCTTCAGCTGATCTCCTTGACCTTACAACTTGTAGATCTCCTTGACCTTGCTTTCTTGCTTCAATGCTTTACTTGCCTTAATTACAATACATGCCTCATGGGTCTCTTAAATAGGATCCCATGCATACAATAATTAGACCTCTAATTAAAATAATTAGAAACACAGACTCAAGACTTAAATTAGCCTTCAACATGCAAACACTCTCAGACCACTTAAATTAGATGAGTCTAATTCTAGAAATGCGTTCTGGAAACACATGTAGAAGCATGCACATGCACAGGTGACCAACGTCAGTTGCTATCAGTCTGCTCCTGACTGACATCGATCGATCCTTGGTCCCTGCCTAACTGACGTTGGCCACACTACCGATGCCAGTTGCTGATGTAGACACCAAAATCGTGTCTATCCCTTGGTCATCCTCCCCCCTTGGTCCCTTTGGTCCACCTTGTAACACAAGTCCTAACCCACTCAATTATTAGATTAAAATAAAAATCAAATATTTTAATTTAATAGCCCCCTTGCCACTTCACCCATGCCACCTCACTCCACCTCAGATTCCTCTCCTTGGATGCCCTCACCCCATGCCAAGCCTTAATTACCTAAACCCCATCTTAACCCTTCCTCTCGCACTCATTTAAGCCCCTCTCAGACCATTTTATAATGCCAATTTGACCCTGGTAGTTGTGAGAATGGGCAGAAGGATAAAAATAGCCTCTGTTCCCATTCTTCAACTGTCGACATCGGTCAGTATGCGGCTGACGTCGACGGTTTTGCTGGCGCCAGTTTCCTTTAAAATTGCATTTTAACATCCATTGCCCCCCCGGTGAACATGAATTCTCTCGCTCAAGCTTCCCAGCATTCTTACTTCTTAATTTCTTGTAGGTATCAGCATTTTGACAACACTTTCTAGGCTTAGAGGATCAGCACCGGTCATCCCACACCAGGTTGAAGCTTGCACGACACTCTTTCCCATCAGCCATAACAGACACAACTCTTGCACTCCTGCATCTTCTCCCACAATTAAGTATCTATACTAGTTTTATATTTTTGGCTCTTTTAATCTATTAACAACCATCCTTCTACCCATGGACAAGCACTATCAACACACCCAACTGATTACTCCTAGAGAGACTGAAAGGCCTTCTCTCACCCTCAACTCCTCTTCCACCCCTATCCTCTGTTTATTCCCTTTTTCAGGCCACACTTTCTGTCCAATCAACCCAGCACAAACCACTAAGACTCCCACAGGCACCTCAAGCCCTTTTCCTGACCATACACAGCTCTGAAACTCATCTAGAACCTCATTACCTTGATCGACGTTGACTACCAAGACCATTGCCCCTATCGATGTCGGAAGACTAACCGACGTCGGTGACCTTGACCTATCGACGTCGGTAGACTAACTGATGCCAGCGACTGTGGAAAATAGATTGCCCAACTCAGGTATGAATTTATCTCTACTTTCTTTTGTCCAGTCTTTCAATATTTCATTTCTTTTAAGCAACATTATTCTCTGTAACAATCAGTGGACTATCATCCCTCCAAGAAGTCTTTGCACTTCTAGGACCAAGCTCTCGCTTGGCAGTCCACTTTCTAGCTATCTGACAACCTTTGTGTTTGAGTCTCTTTCTTCTATAGGTGTCATCCTCCACAACCAAAGAGCAGTTCCTTTAGTCATCTGAATTTGGTGCGCAAGACTTCATCTGGGTACATACAAACCCTTGACCATTTTATCTTAGTTTCTCATTTCCTTTTGAATGTGAAAAGCAAAAACTTATTTGGAAACATTCTGGCATGCCCGTGGGACCCTAGGGTCTTCCTTGGGTTCTTTTTCTTACTTTTCATATAGGTGCATTAGGTCTCTCCTTGCATCTTCTTCTTCTATCTCTTCCAAAAAACACTATCAGCAAAGTTAAAAAGAATGTTGGGGAGGTGGAAGATAAATCCAAGAACAAACACACCTGTTCTAATTCCACCTGTTAGGATCTTGCTCCTCAGAAAGAGCACAGTATGATTACCAAATATAAGCAATTGAATATGTGGAAATAACTAGAAACACAAGTAACTAGAATTCACCAATAGCACAGAATATGAGAGACAATACACTATCTTGTATTAACACTATACAGAAAAGAATACAACAAAGAGCCGCCACACTCTTTCACCTTACAGAGATTCGCCACACCTCAAGTGTACAGTAATTCTTCTCACACACACTCTCCTACACAAAAAATGGTCCCAACAACCAACTCACACATAGAATTGGTGTTCACCTCACCAACCAGTCAGTAATAACCCTACCGGTACACCAAGCACTCTATAGCACTTCAAGCTGATCTCTCATGAACCTGCAACCTACAATTCAAAGACCAAACTTACATGTAGATCCCCAATGATCTTGCAACAACCTGCAACTCACAGATCTTACAACTAGAAGGAACTCTTCCTTTCTATCTCATATTTAAATAATACATGCCAATGGGTCTATAAATAGATCCCTAACTCAAACAATAACTTAGACTCTTAATTTAGACAATTGTCCTCGCAGCCCAAGACTCTAACTGGTCTCAACATGCAAACTCTTCGTTCACTTAACTAACTGTCCGTGAAACGAGCAGTTTTGGAACACACAGGCGACCGACGTCGGTCCTTGCTTGTCTAGTTCTGCCGACGTCGGCTGACTTCCTGCCATCGCCGGTGGCCTTCTGCACTGGTCTCTGCCGACGTCGGTCTTGCTGTCGATGCCTGTTCTCCTGGATCTCAGCAACCGTTGTTCCACAGTTTGCAAAGGGTTGAAGCTTTTAGCTCCACAACCTAATAAAGAATCCTTCTTTTTCTTTCTTTTTCTTGCATCTTAGAGAAGTAAAACTCATACTCTTAAACTCTTTCTCCCTTTGTCTACATCCAAACACACCTTTCTATTTGGGCTTAAAATTTATTGCATTTCATTTTTGATTGACTGCATATTTAGTCCACACATCTAGTAATTAAACCGCATCATGAATTAATCATAGTCCACTTATGTTACACAACCAAACCACTTTCACAAATCACACATCTAAACTTACTTGAGACAAGGCCCGACTAGGATTTCATCACCTAGCGGATACCTTACCCATCCCAACAATCCCACTTGGACTTCACTACCAAGGGGAAAGCCCACTCTGTTCTCTGGTAGAGGATAAACTCTAGGGGAAGTATATACTGGCTAAGCGGCCCAGCTTATCACTAGGTTCATGAAGTGAGGGGAGCTTGCTCCTTAGCACCAGGCCACATACAGAACCTAACACAGACCCTTGAGCACTAAAACTAACTTGAAACGAACCTTAGACTACTTCTTCTAGGACCTGTTTCAAAAGCCAACTTCCCAAACACATTCTAAGGCATAAGCCAACACGATCCTAAAAATTTATTCCTAGGAATTTAATGTTTAGGGTCTGCTTGTCTTCATCTTCTTTTATGTTCTTATCTGGTTATTTGAGCTAGTGAGGACATTTTATCTTGCCTTGAATGGTTTTGACATGCAGTCAAACCAAGACTCTTGTCGACCATGAGAGGCAACAACCGCTTCCACCTTCGCCGTCCATAACCAGTCCTCTAATGGAGTTTCATTCAGAGACCGAATGAACTCCTACCCAACCGACCCTGACTTAGCTTCCCATTGTCCCTGAAGGGGACCAAGACTTCGCAAGATTCTTGGACCTCAATGTCAAATCCTTGCAGCATTATCTCGTGCAAAGTCGAATGTGAGACTCCTTAGGCAACCCAATTTATGGGATGTCGACCTCTTTAGTCGAGACAACAGCCATATCAATAGCATCTATGGTTCAACCCATAGACACCCAGGCTATCGCCTTGACTAATAACCAGCCCATGACTAATCTTATAAGTGTGGCTTCTCCTTCCATCTCTGGGCCCACTTCCACTGGGGTTTCAGCCCCCCATCCATCGCAAACTATTCAACCAACTTCTACCCCTTTCTAAAATCTCGTTGTCTCCATCCCGCCTACTCTCACCCCCATCAACACTAGGGTGGCTACTCATCCATTGGATAATGTTGTCACTATCCAACCACCTATGGCAACATCAAGCCTAGTCATGCCTTCTTCTTTCATAATGCAACCACCCTTAGCCTCCACTTCTGTCCCAACAACTAGTTATCAATATGTTGCGCCTATACAAGTGCAACTGACTACGTCATATGCCCCTTCTAACACCTTCCAAGTGCCTTACAACCAAGGGGGTGCCCCACCTACGAATCTGTCAGCTGATCTAATCAAAATGCTGATGGACAAAATGTCTAATCTCGAGACCTCTATTTTTGGTTCACACAATGTCTTGTCATATGACCAAATTTGTAATGAACCCATCCATCCCTTTGTCCCAATCCAGTTGTATCCCAATCAGTGAGAACTTCCTAAATTTACTCACTTCCAGAGTAAGGAAGACCCACAACAACATTTATGAGCATTCAGGCATGCTTGTTATTTGATAGCACATGATGATGCTTTACTTCTACGCACATTCTCCATGTCACTTTTTGGTGCTGCTCTCGACTGGTACAACTCTCTCACTAGTCACTCTCTTTTTACATTCACCCAGCTAGCCCAACTCTTTCTCGACCACTTCTTGATCAATATCACCAAGAAGGTCTCCATCACAGACCTCTATTCTATCCAACAGTTTGATGATGAATCCATAGCCAATTTTGTTGCCCGATGGAGAGGCCTAATCAACCAACTCTCCTTTTCTTTGCCCTAACCTGAGCTCATCAAACTCTTCTCTCAAGTGTGTGCCAAACACATTTCCTCTACCTTGCAGGTCTAGACATTCCGCACCTTTGATGAAGCTTTCACGATGGCCAGGAAGATTGAACTACATGCCATCGAGGAAAATAGAGTCAAGTTATGGAGTAAAAACCCCAACACCAAGTCCAATGACTCTTCCTCTAAACCTTCTTCTAATCCCAAATCTAAGGCATCAGCAAATGCTATAGTCATTAGACCTTCGACTTCAACAACAACCAATCAACCCGAACCATCCACATCCCAAAGTATCACACAGCAATTCCAGTAAAGATATGTGTAGTGTCAGTATACTCCACTAGGAGAGTCATATGCATATGTGCTGGACAAACTTGTCAAACAAGGAGTTCTCAATCTCCCCCAAATCTGACTGCCTCCTCAGTTTGATCCCTCACGCACCATCCCTGCGTGGTATAGGGAGAATGACTTTTGCAACTATCACCGTGTTAAAAGCCATGACACGGGCAACTGTAAGACTCTCAAGAACATCATTCAAGACATGCTAAATAAGGGTGACCTCATCCTAGACAACCCAAATGCGCCACCCAATCAAAGCATAGACATCTTCAAACAACCCTTTCCTAATCATCTGCCTAGCCAAAACAATGTGCAGACCATGACTGATGACACTCAAGAGCATAACATACGCACAGTCAATATGGTCTCACCTCTCATCCCTGACCAACCTCTCTCACAGTCTCAAGAGGTTAGTCAACCCATCAGTCCATCACACATGGATGAACCTTCTTCTCCTGTTAGTTCTCCATCGACTTCCCTTATATTGGAGGATGCCTCGACCATACCGGCACCACTAGCCCCACCGTCCTCCTTCTTGCTACCAATGGAGGACCCTACCCTTCCTTTTCCTCAACTGTAAGTGGAGGGCACAATTATCCCTGCCCTTTACCCTCTTGAGGAGCCACATTCTCCAGTTCCTTCTCCACCAAGGGAAGAGCCTATCTCTCTGCCTTCTTCGACAAAAGATGAACCAATTATGACTCCATCATGCCTTGGGTCTGAGATTACTACTCCTACCTCATTTTTGGCCCCACAATCGTCCACATCTTCTGGAGGACCAAAGCCTCATCCAACATCTTTCCAACCATTTTCTCGATTAGTGGAGAAACTAGGACTTCTCCCTTTGAGAAAAGTGGAACATCAAGCATTATGGGAGTGACTCAAAGCTCTTCAGCTTGCCCGTCCCGTCTCATCTCATGCCGTCGACCCACCCATGACAAAATCTCCAATATTTTCCAACAAAGACCAAACTTCCACTTCTAAACCTTCAAAACTGCAACCATCCACATCAGAACCAAAACCCTCATCCACCACATCAAAACCAATCAAAACACTCGGTGTTCACCCCATCCCTAACCTCACTCATCTGCAAGGGTAGACTTGAACCAGGCCTCACCCAATAGTAGTCCTCAAACCAAACCAAATAAGACTGCTAAACCATGGCGGTGAACTCCTCCTCCACTGTCAACATTGCCCTCCATTTTGGGCCTTCATCCATTGACCATAATAAGAGTGCTCCCTACTCCAACCCCTAACTAAAATAAGTTGCCCCCACTACTTCCTTTGCCTACCACAAGCCTACCCTCTCTGAAAAATTTGGCACCTCTCATGAAGAAAGTGTCATCTTCACATGTGGCCACACCATCAACCCAAAAGGTGGTACGAAAGCCTCCTTCAACACCGACCAAGCAAAAGTCATCAATATCTCACACATCAACAAGCATGGACCCTTTAGTGGGTTCATATGCTTTGATCTTACGCCAAATTTTGTAGACCTCTAGCATAACCCTTCCACCTATCAAACCATTCCAACCTCTTAGGTCAAAACCTTCCTAGTTTGATGACACTAAGATTTGCCTATACCATCGTACGCCAAGACATGACACCAAAAATTGATGTGCCCTCGAGGTCATCATTCGCCAGTACATGGAGAAAGACACTCTTCTTCTTGAGGACATTGTCGATAGACCTCCGACGCCTTCCCATATCCCTCAAACCTCTTCATCGACATCGACATCTCATCAATAGACTATGGCCCCTTCATCTCCTTCGCCCTCTCTCTTCAAAATTAACACCATCCACATAACCACTAGGTCACAAAAGGATAAGGTAAAAAAAAAGCTACCATTCCTTGGACCTATCCCTTTGTCAAGCCACCTCAACCACCAAAACCCAAAATTTCTATCCTGGGTGCATCCCAACCCTCTTCTTCAGGGGCAATCCATGACTCTATGTTAAAATAGCTTCACCAAACACCCATGAAGATGACCTTGTATGACCTCATCCAAAGCTCACCCCAGCATCTTCAAGCTCTAATCAGAGCCTTATAAGCAGTGGAGGTCCAACCCGAGGACCCCCAACCACTAGCTGCCCTGGTCCACTCATTATCCCCCATTGCCTCTATCACTTTCAGCAATTTTGAAATTCCTACATCTAACTCGGAAGATCAGGATGCTGCTCTCTTCATCACAGCCTATGTTGATCACACCCGCATTAAGCGAGTTATGATTGACAAAGATGCTAGCATTAATATCATCTCTGCTCATGCCTTTGATCAATTGGCCCTTCCCAAGAATTGCGTATCAAAAATCGATGCAATCCTTTGATCCTTTAATGACACCACTACCACTACCATTGGCACCGTCATCTTCCATATTCACTTTGGCGCATGCACTATCCCAGAGCTCTTCTACATCATCGAAGGAGAGTTCTAATATAACATGTTGCTAGGCCGACCCTAGATTCATGCCATGGCTTGTGTCCCCTTTACACTGCACTGTTGTGTAAAATTTGAACACGATGGGCAAGTCCACGTCGTTCCTGCTGACCCATCTCCTTTCAAGACTTATAACATGACCTATCGACCAAATAACATTCTCATTCCTGTCAAGACACCAACCCAGACACTGCCTCTATCTGTAGAAGCTTTGACCAGTTCGCAAATAGCGGTCGCCCTTACACCCCCTCTTCAAGCGACAACCAAAGACCCCATGGAAGATATCTTCCAACGACTTTCACTTGGATAATATTGCTTGCTTACCTTAGACATGTTCCAAACTCTGCAGGAGTATGGACAGCTTCACCACAATCCAAGTTATGACCATCGGATCAGAATGGTCGTTCCTTATGGTCCTCCTAACCTCCGAACCAATCTCATCTATGGGGGGCTAGATTGAGCTCCCACTGATGGGAATCCTCTCTCCTCACCTCAACCATTCACATCTGACTTTTCCTTTCTTGGCAACCCCAACTTTGCACACACCTACCTTTATAGGTGTGCATGGAAGGGTTTTGGCTTTAGACACTACGAGTAAGGCTCCCATCAGCCCATCGAACCACTCAATGATGACAATCCCAAGAAATGATATGGTCTGGGTTTCTAGGAACCTACTAAAGCCTCTACAGACCCTTGCCCTGAACCCACCATCGACCAATCTCCTCCAGGATCACCTATTTCTCCCTCTTCACCTACAGAGTCAGTGGTTTCCATCCCTCCTAGTTTTTTTACATAAACACCATCCATCTGGAACCCATGACCTATCAGCTAAATGGGGTGTCCAGGTCTCTCCCTCTCATTTATCCTGACATGATAGATGATGAGTCGGCAACCATCAACACTGTCCGCTACGTAGACGACGACGCCATTCTCACCTACATGGGCACCGATGACTCTTTCATCCAATGCTCCCTCCCTTCTAAAACCTAGGTTATGTTAAATGAATCAACCATTGACATTAACTACCCATCTTCTGATGTTCCTCACATCTTAAAGATTGGTCAATGTTTAGACACCCAAGAGCAAATCGACTACACCCAGTTCCTCTCAGACCATAGCAAGGCCTTTGCCTGGACCTACAGTGACATGCCTGGCATCGACCCCAACATTGCCATTCATAACATCATCACCAAACCAGAGGCTAAGCCTGTTAGGCAAAAGCTTTGAAAGATGCATCCTCGCATTGCGCTCCTTGTCAAAGAGGAGCTTCAACACCTTCTCTTTGTCTCTTTCATCCAACCCATCGATTATCTGTAGTGGGTCTCTAACATCATCCCTGTCACCAAGGTGACTGGGGGGATCTGGATCTCAATGGACTATCACAACCTCAACCTAGCCTACCCCAAAGATGACTTTCCTCTTCCCAACATTGACCAACTTGTTGATCTCACGGCCGGTTATGAGATGCTATCACTCATGGATGGGTTTTCAGGATACAACCAAATCTTGATTACATCAGAAGATCAGCACAAGACTACCTTCATCACCCCATGGGGGACTTTCTGCTATCGGGTCATGCCTTTTGGCTTGAAGAACGTAGGTGCTGCATATCAACGTGCTATGACTTACATTTTGCATGATCTCCTCCACAAAATCATGGAGGACTATGTGGATGACCTGCTAGGCAAGTCTAAGCTTTGCCGTGACCATTTGACCATCCTCAAGATCATCTTCTCTCGCCTTCTTCAATACAATGTCTGCTTTAACCCCAAGAAATGTGTCTTTGGGGTCTTCTCAGGCAAGCTCCTAGGTTTCATCGTTTCTTTCTGTGGCATCGAGATAGATCCTGCCAAAATCTGTGCTATCCTCAAGATGCCACCTCTGACCAATCTCAAGTAGCTTCGCAGTCTGCAAGGGAAGCTCTAGTCCATCTGTCACTTCATCTCGCAGCTCTCTGATTGTTGCCAACCTTTTCACCATCTCCTTAAGAAGGATGTCTCCTTTAAATGGGATAAGGACTGCCAAGAGGCTTTTGAAGCCCTCAGATGCTATCTAGTCTCTCCACCAGTCCTCATTCCACCTAAAGATGACCAACCCTTCTACCTTTACATCTCAGCAACCAACCATTTTTTAGGTGCCATGATTGCACACCGAGACGAGCAACACTATGAGCAGGCAGTTTACTATGTCAGTCAAACACTTGTCGACTATGAAACTCAGTATACTCATACCGAGAAACTCTATTTGGTGTTAGTCTTTGCCGCTACCAAGCTCCATCATTATCTTCTCAATCACAAGACCTTTGTCATCACTCACATTGACCCTCTTAAATACATGCATTCCAAGCCATACCAAAATCAACGTATGGCTCGTTGGCTCATGTTTCTTGCTGAGTTTGACTTAGAATTCATCCAGTAGAAATCCATCAAGGGGAAAACCATTGCTAACTAATTGGCAGATGCTCCTTTACCTGACAATCAACCTTCTCAGTGCGAGTTCCCTGACGAATCTATCACCATGCTTTCCACCGATGACACCATCTATCAAATGACCATGTTCTTCGACGGCTCCAAATGTCAACTCGGTGGGGGTGCGGGAGTCATTCTCATCCCACTCAAAGGTGAGCCCATGCCCCTGTCTTTCAAGCTTGACTTTAAATGTACCAATAATATGGCTGAATACGAAGCCTTAATTTTGGGACTTCAAACTGCCCTTTCTCTAAGCATCAAGACCATCAATATCTTCAGTGACTCGCAACTTGTCGTCAATCAAGTCAACGGTTCATACCTATGTAAAAATGAAATTTTGCAAAGGTACAAAAACCGTGCTGACACTCTCTTGGCCTCTTTCGACCATTACCTCTTGCAGACTGTTTCGCGCTCCACGAATAAGTTTGATGACACCATGGCTTCTCTCACCTCGCATATCCCATCTTCATCATCTTCATCAAGAATTTTTGTCACGATGCATCGTGTGTCGTTGCCTTCATACTTTTCTCCTAACATCAACCATGTCAACACCATAGACTCTAGTCCACGAGATGATTGGTATAAGCAACTTGTGGATTACTTATCTCATTCTATCATTCCTCCCAATCTCTCTAACAATGCGTGGTGAGCTTTCATCAAATGCATGGCTCGCTATACCATGCTAGGGGGTCTTCTCTATAAGAGAGGCTTCGACGGCCTCCTTCTTCGCTGTCTAACCCCCACTGAAGCATCTCATGCCATTAAATAGGTCCACGATGGGATTTGTGGCAGACACTTCAGTGGTAACTTGGTTGCCAAGCGCATCCTTCACCTGGGCTATTATTGGCCCACTCTTCATCAAGACTGTAGTGACTATGTCCAGTGTTGCATCAAGTGCTAGCAGCACTCTAACTTGCTTCATCTCCCCAGCCACGCCTTACAAGTCGCTCAAGATTTTTGGCCTTTTTCACAGTGGGGCTTAGATCTCATCGGTGAGATTAACCCTCACTCGTCTCTTCGTCATCAGTCCATTATCACCGCCACTGAGTATTTCACTAAATGGGTGGAAGCTATTCCTCTCATCTCCACAAAAGCTGACAAAATTGTCAACTTCATCAGCACCCACATCATCTATCGTTTCGGTGTTCCTCACAAAATCATCACCGATAACGGCAAGTCATTCAAAAACAAAATTATCTAGAAACTCTGTGACTCATTTGGCATCAAACTCAGCTTCTCTTCGCCTTACTACCCACAAGCAAATGGGTAGGCTGAGGCTTCCAACAAAATCTTAACTAAAATTCTCATGAAGGTGGTCAATGACACTGCAAGGGATTGGCACATTCACATTCCCTTCACTTTGTGGGCCTACTGCACCAGCATTTGAACCTCTACGGGTTCTACCCCTTTCTCTTTAGTGTATGGAACAGAGGTGATCTTACCTCTCGAAGTACAGATCCCATCTCTCCACATCTCCTTGCATAACATTCTCTCTAATGATGACTTTTGTCAAGATCACTTAGCTCAACTTGAGTTACTTGACGAACATCATCTTGCTACCCTCAACCATCTCCATGTCTATCAAAATCGCATCAAGCGAGCCTATGACAAAAATTTGCGAGAACAAGATTTCAACATCAGAGACCTCGTCCTCAAAGAAAATCAGCATGTGACCAATATGGAGCAAAGTAAATGAGGCAAGTTTGCTCCTAATTGGCTCGAACCTTTCATCATCATGCACAAGTATGGGTCAGGGACTTATCGTCTATCCTCTCTCAACAGATGGCCAAAACTTGAGCCTCTTAATGCTTTGCATTTGTGACCATTCTACTATTAGTTGAGTACTTGTTCACTTAACATTTAACTTGAGCTCATCCCTTGAGCATCCCCATCCTCTTAATCCTCATTCCTTTCAACCCTATTCCCCTAAACAAGTCCTATGTAACCCTTTTATCAAGTATGGATGCTTTGTCCTAATAAAAGGGAGCCCTTGAACTTCTATAGTCTTGTCCATGACTCAAAATTCTGTCAAAAATAAATCAAGATGTCAAAATATCCAAGATCACAAAATCAAAAGGTAGACTGCTCCCTCAAAAGACAACTATACTATCATTGTTGTAGCTAATAGACTGCTCCCTCAAAGGACAGCTATTCAAAGCCCTTGTATATATAAAGAAAAAATATAGACCACTCCCTCGAAGGATGGCTATGACTAAAATCTTACTACAAATAGCACTCTCTTAGAAGCTTCTCACATCGATCAGCTTCACAAATGACCACAAAGCAAATGACATCTTTATGTAGACTTCCTGCATTGATCAGTTCGCTCAAAAAAAAAGGGTCATGGACTTGGCTTATAGTCGTCTCAGGGTCTCCTATAAAAAGGGGCAAAGTTGTCCCTACTCAAAAAGGGTTACCCTATCCTCCTATGTCACATCACCTACTCAAGGGACTTCGAGCTCATTTTAATTTCAAAGAGATTCGATTACCTCTCTAACACAACCAGTGGTCAATGACATAATGCATGAATGGGGCTCTTGGTTCTAACAACCCCTATCTATGCTATCATTCTGGTCCTTGTCAATGAAAGGGAGAATATGTCTTTCACTTTCTGCCTACACTTTGGTCACATTCAACCACATCATTTGTCAAAACCAAATCAACCCAACTCTTTTCAGACCACTCACCTAGCCTATTCACACAAGTTTCTATGGACACCAATACACATAGAAACTATCGACCAGACACAATTTATGTCAAGCATAAACCATTACTTGTTGAAGCATAAATAGACTCATTTCATTTTTAGCAAACATCCATCACCTAATATGGATAATTGCTAGGGATGAAAAACCTCGACCAATGTTACAGAATACACCATTTGGAAAACGCTGTAACATCTTCTCCTCATCATTTCAAGCATGAACCATCAGACATATGGAACATGCTAAATCATTATCATGACCAAACCAACTCTCGACCACTTTGTCTCTTTATCTGAACTACATTGGTCTGAGGCCCTTCTAACCAGGGCTATGTAGGCAACACTCAGATGACAGAATGTCTTCTGGGGTTAGCTCGACCACCTCTATTTGTTCGTCTACCTGATGGACAAACCCTATCCTCTTTGACCATGACTTGACCTCGACCAAAAAATAATCAACCACTTCGACCCTCTTCCTCCCTTTCTTGGGAGAACTATATTGGCCTGAGGCCCTTAGGACAGGGGCTATGTAGGCAACACTCAGTTGACATGGGGTCTTCTAGGGTTAGCTTGGCCATTATCTTCATCACATTCTTCTGTCCCATCCTCTCGTCACTTGTCAATCACATCACAACTAATCACATATTTCCACAATCATTAGCATAATCATTTACATCATTCACATCATATAATCTAAAAGCCATAGCAACATCATCATCATAAAAATTAAGCATCCACATCATCTAATCTAAAAAGTCATAATCATTAAAAATCATCATAATCATCATCATAATCAGCATACATCATTAAAAACATAAAAATGTTGAACACATTAAACATTTTACAACATTTGCATAACGCATCCATGATCAAATATCTCATCATATATATATATATCAAAACTTTGTACAATGATACAATCTATGTCTATCTCTCTCTCTCAAAATCTATCATACATCTCGCATCATCAGCTCGCAGGCCAGTATATACATAAATTTAAAAAATCTAAGCCTCAAAGCTATGGCTATGGTGGTGGTGGTGGCGGCTGGGAAGATGCTGTATCATCTCCGCCCTCTGATCTGCGTCATCTGTGAGAACTTGAAGTGGTCGCTTGTGACATAGATCACTATCAGCTCTACTTAGCTCTCATCTCTGAGAATCATTGTATCTGACGAAACTCTAAAATGACCCCCTCATAATATGCGATCTCCTCCAATGTAGTCCTGTACCTGGATAAAGTTATAGTCTACGGTGGCCCCATCAGACTTGCTGCCATGCCCTACACTGAACCCTGAGGCTATGAAAAAGTTGGCTGCATTGATACTGACAGTGTTGGCCCCTGAGATGGCTGCTAAGGTGACTGCTGAATTGGGCCCTATCCCCCAAAAACCTACCCTGCCAATGCCTGAGCCTGGGCTATGACCAATTATCCCTATAAAATGGTGATCTGCCCTACCAAAACAATCACCTACCCTATCAACTCAACCACCTGTCCCTATAAACCTGTGACCTGGGTCTCCAAAATGGTCACCCATCCTTGTGCTGCATCCCTCTCCTATCTCATAATGTCCCTATCCCTAGTGATTGCCTACAGATCAGGCTATGGACCCACCTATACCCCTATATACTGACCTGCCCACCATGTCGTGTAGGCCTCTATACATCTTGGATCAGCTGTCCCAGGTCCTGTTGGTAGCTCCTCAAAATTGAGCCCCTTTGTCTCCTCTGGCAATGGGAGCGACACCTCAATGTCATCATGTCTATACTATGGGAAGGCAGGTGGCACATCCTGAAGTAGCCCAAATTGGTGTTGCACTCTCTCTATAGGTACCCTCTCGAGCTCACCGACTCACCTGCCCCTGATCCATCTCATGATTTGAACCCTGACCAACTACTCTACCTGGTCCCTGAAAGCTAGATACCCCAGGTATGGTCTCCAGATGATGTCTACTGGGATCAGGGCCTCTAGTATCCCTCGGTAGTAGTCGATGTCCCTGACTACTCCATCTACCTGAGTCTACACCATCACCTTGCGCCATCATCTAAACCCCACCCTAAAGCCAGCCTGGATCACCACCTGGAGGCTGAGAGGTTGGGTGACCACTATGTGCTCATATGCCCAGCAGTGTAGGAGGTGGTCGATGCACAAGCTGTACCGTCACCATCGACTGATCACCCAGAGCTCTTTGTATAACTAGGCCAAAAAGATAGGTGCCCAAGCAAACACTGTCTACTGCTCCACCATCTTTGTCAAAACTCTAGTCATGGCGATCAGAAATCTACCTCCCTTTGCATCTAGTAATGTGTATATAGTGATGTTGATCATGATTAGGATCGCTAGTTGATGTGCATCCTCATTCGCCGCATAGAGGGGTTTGTAGGCAAAACTGGCTGAGTGGTAGCTCACCTCAGCCGCGTGTTCCCCAAACAGTGTGACCATATGGATATTGTGTGCCTCTCTCAAGCACGCATATAGATCTACTCTATGTACTGGCAGCCACAAAATCTGGTACACGTCCTCGACCGTCACTGTCAACTCTCTTGTGGGCAGGTGGAAGGTGTTGGTGGAATGATCCCACCACTCGATCAATGCCACCATGAGGCTCACGTCCCTCGCCACTCGATAACAACACCACAACCCACTTAGTCCCACTGCCATCATGTGGGCCCACTCCTCAATGGTAACGCCTTCGCACATCCATGTCAGCAATGTCGGGAGGCGATCCCGTAGCATCAGTGTCTGCCTCACCTGCATCCACCCAAAACCAAACTCATGTTAACCAGTGACTACCACTCTCCCTAACTCTTCCTATTTGACCAATCTACTTGACCATTTATGCCTATCCTAACACCTGAGAAGCCCTTGGCATAGCTTCGACCCTTCGACTTGACCATTTTTCCCAATCTTTCTGACCAGGCAGCCACCGATATTGGTTAGCATGCCGGTGACGGCACTCACCAAACCGACGTCGATCACTTAGTGACCAACGTTAGTAGGTGAGTGACCGATACCAGTCACTGGTCAGTCGATGCTAGTCACTAATTGGCTGACGCTGGTGAACCCATCGATGTCGGTGACTGGTTCAGCCCAAGGGCCGAATGGGGCAAACCCTAAAAATTAGGGCTTCCCCATTTCTTGCCCCTTTTCCCCCCAAAATCCCTCTAAATGACTCCTAACCTACCCTAATCTACCCACCCACCCTCCTACCTACCCTTCCCTCTCAATTTCTAACTAACACCATAAAAAATTCAAAACACAAAACAAAATTAAAATCAAATTCAAAACCAACTCAAATGAGTTTAATGCGTCTCCTACCTCATCCCGTCGTCACCAATGTGGTGGCACAATGGGTGCCACTAGTAGTGGACCTCCTGCAGGTCCTCTACTGCCCTCTACCATCTTCTCGATCTCGATTTGTCCTCACACTCCTGCTTGCCCACAACAGCTTTTGTAACCTCCAATCTGGCTCCAACTCCCTCCCTTTCTCACCCAATCTCGCCCTGACACCTCACACTACTGCACCGGTCAACTTCAAGACTTATTCACTCAATCACTCCAGAGCACTTTTTTTCTCTCAGTCAAACAAGCACAAATGACTTTTGGTGGGCTGCCAATCTGATTTTGTCAAATTTGGCAGGTCACCGATGTCGGTTGAAGCGTGCCCTAGGTTGCCGACATCGGCTGATTTTTGTCGATGTCGATCCCTTTGGGCCACCGACATTGGTTTTATAACCGATGTCAACGGCCTTCAAACCTCAATTCTTCAACATGACCAAAATCATGCCCCCAATCAACCAGTCTTCCCAAGTAGAATTTATCTTAGCCTCCTGAGGCACACTTGAGATCACTTTTACCTCCGCCTACCTCGACCACCAGACCTTAGAGATCACGCCTATCTCCTCTGAACATGACCTCTTTTGAGACAACTTTACCTTGGTTGTTTTGATTGCCTTTGCCACCTCACGACTAGTTAGCAAATTGTCATAGACCTTCACAAGTATTGGATTGTGAGCAAGTTGATCCCTACTACTTGTGACTTTTTTCATGTTTTTTAGGAGCACTTCCTGAGCCCAAAATACCTAGAACATGATGACCCATTGGAGCTATAGCTTGGATCGAATAACCCAATCAGCTATGACTAAATGCTAGGGCCTAGTTATTTTGATTTTGGCACTCCTCGACCCTTGACCATGACAATTTGGCCTACCTATCGCGTGGTGTGGTATACGTGCAATCCCACCCTTTGCAGTGTTCACACTCAATCTTCACCCTCTCTATCCATCTCTCTGTCAAATCGACCCTCGATCTCAGGTTCCCTTCCCTCGACTCCCGCTTTGAGGGGGGAACACCTCATCCCATACCTGAGGCAACTTACTCTTATTTTTGTCTTGCAGTTCGTCAAAAACAACTAACAAGACAAAAACGGGCAAATGTAGACACTAAAATCACATCTATCCCTTGGTCATCCTCTCCCCTTGGTCCCCTTGGTCCACCTTGTAACACAAGTCCTAACCCACTCAATTATTAGATTAAAATAAAAATCAAATATTTTAATTTAATAGCTCCCTTGCCACTTCACCCATGCCACCTCATTCCACCTCAAATTCCTCTCCTTGGATGCCCTCACCCCATGCCAAGCCTTAATTACCTAAACCCCATCTTAACCCTTCCTCTCGCGCTCATTTAAGCCCCTCTCAGACCATTTTCTAATGGCAATTTGACCCTAGCAGTTGTAAGAATGGGCGGAAGGCTAAAAATAGCCTCTGTTCCCATTCTTCAGCCGTCGACGTCGGTCAGTATGCGGCCGACATCGGCGGTTCTATCGGCATCAGTTTCCTTTAAAACTACATTTATGCATCTGTTGCCCCCCAACGAACGTGAATTCTCTCGCTTAAGCTTCCCAGCATTCTTGCTTCTCAATTTCTTGCAGGTATCAACATTTTGACAACACTTTCCAGGCTTAGAGGATCAGCACCAATCATCTCACACCAGGTTGAAGGTTGCACGACACTCTTTCCCATCAGCCACAACAGACATAGCTCCTGCACTCCTGCATCTTCTCCCACAGTTAAGTATCTGTACTAGTTTTATATTTTTGTCTCTTTTAATCTATTAACAACCATCCTTCTACCCATGGACAAGCACTATTAACACACCCAACTGATTACTCTCGGAGAGGCTGAAAGGCCTTCTCTCACCCTAAACTCCTTTTCCACCCCTGTCCTCTGTTTATTCCCTTTTTTAGGCCACACTTTCTATCCAATCAACCCATCAAAAACCACTAAGACTCCCACAGGCACCTCAAGCCCTTTTGTTGACCACACACAGCTCTGAAACTCGTCTAGAACCTCATTACCCCAACCGACACTGGCTACCAGGACCATTGCCCCTACCGACGTCAACAGACTAACCGACATCAGTGACCTTGACCTACCGATGTCAGCAGACTAACCGACGCTGACAACTGTGGAAAACAAATTGCCCAACTCAGGTATGCATCTATCTCTACTTTCTTTTGTCCAGTCTTTCAATATTTCATTTCTTTTAAGCAACATTATTCTCTGTAACAATCAGTGGACTGTCATCCCTCCAAGAAGTCTTTGCACTTCTAGGACCAAGCTTTCGCTTGGCAGCCCACTTTCTAGCTATCTAACAACCTTTGTGTTTGAGTCTCTTTCTTCTACAGGTGTCATCCTCCATAACCAAAGAGGAGTTCCTTCAGTCGTCTGAACTTGGTGCGCAAGACTTCATCCAGGTATGTACAAACCCTCGACCATTTTATCTTAGTTTCTCATTTCCTTTTGAATGTGAAAAGCAAAAACTTGTTTGGAAATAGCTGACTGCACTCAGCAACTCCCTGATTAGCGTCTTGGTGAAGCTTTTAGCTCAACAACTCAACACCCATAAAATGGGTTGCTATACATACCTACTATAATATGAGATCATGTATTAATATAGTTTTTTCGAATTTATATATTTAATCAATAGATTTTTTCTCTTATTTTTTACATCAAGCACTTTTTCAACGTTAAAGAAAATATGTCAATGTCTACTTATGAAAATGCTTGACATATTTTCATCAATTCACTTACTCGAACCTGATCAAAATAAACATCACAATTCGAAATCAAAGAGTAACTTTTCCAAAAATAAAAAACAAAACAATTTCAAGCACAAATTTATTATTATGTATCCACATAAAAATTAAATTCTAAACCAAAATATGACCTCCCTTATTATTTTTTGAATGCAGGTAGTCTCAAGTAATATAATTCGTTCCATTTAACCATCATGAATTTCCAAATGCATTAATATGTGTACATGCAATTAAAAATCTTATTTTTATCAGTTTTCTTAGAAGGAACCCAAAACGTACTTAGGGAGTAATAACCTTCATATAAAAAGACATACTGGATGAATTATGGATCCAAACCTACCATCAGCATGCACTGTCTTTTTCCTCCTCCCTTCCAACACTTTATATCAAATGCAAGCTTCTCCCAAATAATGCCAACATTATCCAACATGACCACAGACCCAAATAGGTCTATGGTCATTTTTTATTTTCTCTTCATTCATGGAATGCATATTCTAGTTAAACACACAAGTTCAGTTCCACGTAATGCCCTAAAAGTGAGGTGCGAGTTCAAGTTAAAACCCATGAATGTGCTTGCATGAAAAACTGGAAGTTTAAATCAATGAAACAGTGAATGAGTTTCTAAATCCAATTGAAATGCAAGGTTTGACTACATTTCCTCTTAACCCCAAGATTATCCTAGAGAAAATCATGCCATTCAAGATTATCCTAGCAAAAATCATACCGTTAATAGTGCAGGTCATTAAATCCAAGTCATAGATCCATTGCATGCACTAGTAGCTCGAGATTTCTGTCAGACTTGACCAAGACCATGTTAACCATGACAAAAAATGATGGCTCAAAAAATAAAAAATGATTTTCTTCCAAGCAAAACTGTCCGGTTAACCATGTTAACCATGTTAACTATCCGGTCACTCCTCTAAACTCAGGGTGAGTTAAACAAATAAATATCACATAAGCAACAAACTCAAAATTTCTTAATTCATATCCAAATGTTATCAGGTCATATTCGAATATGGTGAATTGCACCATCTCTAAAATCCATGTCATGTTTCTTAATCAACAAAAAATTCCAAGGTTGGGGGCAGTCTCTTTAACATATAATTAGGTTTATGTTTTTTCCACGTGCCTTTGAGCACTACCACATTAACCACCTTTAATGCTTATGCTTCTAAGGGATTAAAATAAAATTTGTCTTATACCAATAATCTTACCCTTGCATTTCCCACTAGGGATTTAATTCATAACAAGTAATGTGATAGCCTCTGACTATTTGTATTATGAACTTGATTAATAATTCACTTAATGCCAATTGACATAAATATCAATTCAAGGGCATAACTCTAGTAAGAGGAGGAGTTAAACACTATAACTCTAATATGGTAAAATAGATCAATTTTAATTGTTATAATGTGTATATTATTTTAGATTGATTTCAATACTTTAAATGTTATTTAGTGTTCCAATCTTTTATGTATTTAAAATAATGAAAATATCAAAAATATATAAACATATTAATATCATAATATTTTAAGAAATAGATTTGAAAGTAATGCATAATAAAAATAATCTTATTCATATAGTTTCATAATCCCAACATGAATTGTAACTTTCTTTGAAAGGATAACATAAACAAGTTTAATTATTTTAGTAATCCATTATTAATGTTCATTTTTCCATGAAATGTAAAAAATGTAAGAAAATATTCCACAACTAAAAATAAGACAAAAAAATAGAACCCCCAAATCTGAGATATGACATACTCAAACCACGAAAGAAAAGGAAGCCGAAATTGAATGTGTATTTGTAAGCATCTTATTTGTACCCACTGGAAAAAATTGTTACCTACCTACACATATGAATGGATTAAGTACCAACAACTAAAGCCTAGCTTTGATACCACTTGTTAGGAACCAAAACACAATCGTAAACATGTGCACGAAATAAATGTAGAATTAAATGTAAGCTACAATAAAACACAAGACATGAGAGAACACATTACACAAGATACAATGAAAAGCCTTGTAAAATGAGCAAGGAAAAAATAACAGGGCAATGACAGCTTCCAAACTTCATATTGCATCAACAAATCCTTTCTTATAATAACATCCTCTTAACAACTCCTTCAAGTGCTAACAACCAAGCACTCAAGTGAGCCAAACATACAAGCAAGCCTTTTAGGCTCTAACCTCCAAGTTGCAACATGAAACTCCATCCAATGCTAACATCCATAGCATCCAATGTGAGATCCAAAACATCAACCTCCATCTCCAAACATGAGTTGAACTAACAAGCATATGGCTTTAACCCAAAGGATTACCATGTTTATAAACAAAGCATACCATGCTTACATCCAAAGCATACAAGGTGAGATCATGGCTTCAACCTTCAAACATGCAAACCCAAGGCTTGTATGGATCCTCAGGAGGAATCCATCAAAGGGATTAGATTGGATTACAAAATACAAAAGAGAACATAATGCTTTATAGCATTTTACAATGAGAGAGAAGAGAGAGGGGAAAAATTCATGGTGTCCCCAAAAATGTACCACACATGAGTGGGTGAATAGTGATCCTCAAAAAGTCCATAAAGGTGGATCCACCTTTAGACAAGATCACGGGCCACCTCCATGTGGCTCCAAAACCTATGCCCTATTTTTACAAATGAGTCTAAACAACAATAGTAGCCATCTTGTTTTCATCTCCAAGGGTAAAAAAATAGATACTCCACTTTAGACAAGACCTAAGCCACCCCATGTGACTCTTACAATTTCATCCCACTCACACATGTGAGGCTAATACTTAATAGTGATTATCTTATCTTCTTCAACATGTGCACACACAAGTCTAAAAGGTGTTGAAATCACCTTTTAAATTTCTCTACCACCATGGATAATAGACACATCAAGAAATATGCCCCACACCTTGACCCTTATCTTTTGCACCACATGACAAACCCATGCGACTCACTAAAGACAAAACCCATGTCCTCTAGTGGAGTGTTATGATCCACACTTATCACATGAAAAGACCCTTTATGGGCCTACACCACATCACTTTCATGGCACATCACCATCATCATACAACATCTACATCACCTATAAGCTACACCACCATGTAATACCTACATACCACTTGCCACATCATCTGCATGTCACATCACCTACATGCCATGTCACCATGAATAGTAATTGTGAATAGTGTTTATGAATAGTGACTATGAATATTAGATTCACACCCAACAATCTCCCACTTGAAGTTAATATACATAAGATTTATCGTATCTGTGTATTCTACTTACCAACTGCCATCCCTGTCCACTTTTTCCCATAAAACAAATCCAATAAAAGTTTTGTTATACTATTAAAACTTCTCTGTCCTAATTAACTTTGTCAATGTTTACTCCTCCATAGTAGATTGTAAAACCAGAAATGATTCCCACTTCACCATAGACCCATCCTTCTAAAGGATTCTACCATGAACTGATCACTACTCCTATTGATTAGAAGTATCTAATTTAGTGCTTACCATGACATAAATGAGGCTTTCTTAATCTTGATGAATACAATACACATGACAACCATGTATTCTCCTCTATTCTAAGACACTCTGAAAGATAACTTAAAAACTATAAGAAGTGGGATACTTGACTTTATTTTATTTTCCTATGCATATTCATCCTTGGTTTACCACTTTCATCTCATCTTAGTCACCTAAGGCATCACACCATTGATCTTCATTATGTTGGGGCATACAACCAACATGCCATCAATCCATAGTAGTAACATCTATTATTTCCTTAGATCTACATAAAGATATCATGTACTCCATCCACATGTCTGCTTCAGTCGGTACAGTCTTCAATCCATAAACTAGAAACTCTTTCCCTCATATACATATCCCTCTTGTAACTCCATCTCATCATGAGATCATCATGTATAAAACTAGCTGCTCTAACTTTGAATAATAATAAGTGCACAATGCACTTTTGATAATAGTTTATAATAGGAGAGAGAAGAATCCATAGAAATCAACACCTAACTTCTACACATAGAAAATTGTTACCCATCATGCTCAACATGGCACCTATCAATAGTTCTAGGGAAGTCATTTTACTACTTAGTGCATCACTACACCTATCAAGTTTTTGAGCTTGCAGTCAAACTGCATCTTACTCTATCGTATGTCCAACTAACTCATATGCAGATTTACTCCATACATCGATTTACTTGGCTACTCACATTAGCTACATCGTAACCCTTGTGGCCACTTGCTTCCACTACTCCATTACCACTAATCACTTCACTCAATGCATCTTTCAATTTTGGATTGATTCAACATTGGTCTAATCCTTATCCTTCACCATCACCTTGAATTATTTTAATAGTTACAATTTTAATTTTCTTTGTACCTCCTATTTTCTATGGTTTTTGAACATCTCAGCTAACACATTATGGTAGTAGGATCCTATAACTTATACCCCTCACCAATAGATAATAAAAAAAAGTACATGCCTTGTCATCACCCTCCATACACACCAATGGAGACTTTCTTGGTTTATCCAAAATCTATATAGTTACTTCTTCATCAAGAATACTATGTTAGTGTTAATATGTATGGTAAAGCTTGCTTAGTTTTTCCTCCATTCTCCATCTACATCTCCCACATAGAGAAACACCTACCATAAAAATATATATTTTTGTTTTATATCTTGGTCTCTCCACTTGTATCTTCCACTTGAAAAAAATAGACAACAACCAAGACTTTGATACCACTTGTTAAGATCTACATATATGCATGACTTAGGTACCAACAACTAAAGCCTAACTCTGATACCACTTGTTAAGAACCAAAACATAATACAAACATGTGCAAAAAATAAATATAGAATTAAAAAAAAAACTACATTAAAACACAAGACATGAGAGAACACATTACACAAGATATACATGGAAACTATTGTAAAACCAATAAGGAAAAAACCATGGGGTAGTGACAACTTTTATACTTCATATTATATTAACAAATCCTCTCTTATAATAACATCATCTCAACAAATCCTTCAAGTACTAACAAAAAATCACTCAAGTGAGCCAAGATTACAACCAAACTTTCCAGGTTCTAACCTCCAAGTTGAAACATGTAACTCCATCCAATGCTAACATCTATAAAATCCAAGGTGAGCTCCAAAGTATCAGCCTCCATCTCCAAATATGATTTGAGCTAGCAAGCATCTATGATTCAACCCAAGGTATTACCATGCTTAAAAACATATCATGCCATACTTACAACTGAATCATAGAAAGTGAGCTCATGGCTTCAATATTCAAACATGCAATCCCAAGGTTTGCATGGTTCCTTAAGGGGAATCCATCAAAGGGATTAGATTGGATTACCAAATATAAAGGAGAACATAATGCTTTATAGAATTTTACAATGAGAGAGAAAAGAGAGGGAGAAACCTTATGGTGACCCAAAAAATGCACCGCACATGAGTGGATGAACAATGATCTTCAAAGTTGTTTGACTCCATGTGAAAAAGTCCACAAAGGTAGATTCACGTTTAGACAAGATCATGGTCCACCTCCATGTGGCTCAAAAACCTATACCTCACTTCTATAAGTGAGTCAAAATAATAATAGTAATCATATTGTCTTCATTTCCAAAGGTTAACAAAGTGGATGCTCCACTTTAGACAAGATCCAAACTACCCCATGTGACTCTTAGAATTTCATCTCACTCACACATGTGAGGCCATTTACTAATAGTGATCGTATTATCTTCTTCGTCCATGTTCACACACAAGTCCAAAAGGTGTTGCAATCACCTTTTGACTTTCTCTACCACCATGGATAATGGATACATCAAGAAATGCACCCTACACCTTGACCCTTGGGTTTAAGCATAATACTGTGTCCACTAGCCAATTAGAAATAAACTAAAAAATATTAAAAAATAAATAAAAAAATACAAAATGATTTTTAAAAAAATGGAAAAATATATATGCACTACATATTTGTATATATAGTCTAAAACATATTTGTTGATTAATTTTAATAACCTAAACTCAAGATATTTTTAGGATAAGATGGATGTGTATGTGGCCTCTTTATGCCAAAAATTAGGACACGCTATTATGCTTTGACCCCCTTATCTTTTGCACCACATGACAAACCCATGTGACTCATCAAGGACAAAATTCATGTCCTCTAGTGGAGTGATGTGCACCACACTTGTTACATCATCTTGATCACATCAAAAGACTCCATGGACCTACACCACATAACCTTACTACCACATCACTTTCATACCACATTGTCTACATGTCACATCATCTGCATCACCTATAGACCAGACCACCTGAAATACCTGCATACCACATGTTACATCATTCACATGATACATCACCATGAACAGTGACCATGAATAGTGTTTGTGAATAGTAAGTGTGACTATTGGCTTCACACCCAACAAAAAAACATAAAATCTAAAGTAGCTCACTAGTCAAGAAAAAATATTTTGGTATGGTTATTTAACTCAATATTAAATTATTGTTGCTTAATTCTTCATGCACAAAATGTGAGATGGGTCATCAGTCATGGTTTTCAAGTGAGATATGTCTGTCGATTTACACTCTCACTTTACGAAACTTTGCATTACCAAAATAAAAAATTACACCCCATCTGACATAACTTACACCTTTGAGCAACTATTAATTACACACTATATATGCTAACTATTATATAATAGTACTATATACTATATAAGTATAAAATTATATATTATATATAATAAAATATTTATTATATATTATATATTATAGTTATAGATATATAATTATATTATATTATATAATGCATAATAATATAATAAGAATATTAATATAAAGTATTGCAATATACTTAGAATATTTTATATTTAATTATTATAAACTTATTATATAAATTATATATATATCTATATATATATCTTTTAATAATAAAAAAGGAAAGGGACAACTTAACTCAAGCACTATTTGGTTAGTTGTTGAATTTTTCATACAAAAGATACATGGGTAAACCATTTGAACTAAAATAATGGAGATTTATAATGGTTTAAGAGCTTACACACATTGTAAAGCAACATTTTTCAAAAGTGTAAATAATGGATACCATCTTATTTGAATAAGATATGCCCTGATTATTAGCTCTGATTCTAAGAGCTCTTTGAACCATCAAATATTGAAAACATGGTTTTTTGAGAGGCTTTTTTTCATGTTGACATTTTTGAACTCATTTGTCTAATAAGTCATTAATTTTTAATCTTTGTATAGCCAATTTTTTTTCCACAACTTTTTTCTTCTATAATAGTAGCATTATAACTCTTAAAGGTTATAACAGTCATACATTTACAAAATTTATAAGTATGGGGTTCAATTCCCCTAATAAATATTGAATTTAATATTTTTACCAAATTTAGAAATATATATAATTTTAAACACTACCACATGTCTTATCACATGTCATCCACTACATACTATATTCCACTTGGAAACATGACACAAGACTATGCCAGGCATTATCCATAAGTTTAATGTAATGGGTTCAAACGGAGAGCCTTAGACAGAAAGAATTCCTTTTCATTCCTTTTTTATTCATAAATCATCCATCTCTTTTTTACACATCCTTTTCATGGTTTTGCAGGTTTGATTAGAGTAACTCCCCTTGGCATTTAGCAAATGTTTAATGTTTTTATTGTCTACATTGACTCTATTGTAGCATATTTTTCCTATGGAACTATGTGATGAATTGATGAGTTTACCAAAAATTGAGTTTTTTATCCAACATATTAAGGATAGGTTATTCAAATTTAGAATTGTAGTCATTCTCTTTTTATAATTCCAAGTACTTACAATACAATTTAAAGTGGTGTTTCTTAATTTTGTTTTGTAAAAATATAAAAGGATGTGGTGGAGCTTGGAGGAGTAATTAAATATCTATGTAATTTATTTTATGGATGTTTTTGTTTTCAATAGTTTTTTAGAGTATTTTATTCATATAGATGTTGATTTTTTTATATATTTATCTTTAATGAACATTAAGATTGTTAATGGATGTTGATTAATTGATTGTTTCAAGCCATCATTTAATGGGCCTTTATTCTATGTAGAAGATTAAAATATTTTGGTTTATAATCCATAATAATAAATCAACCTTTTTTTGATATAAATAATCATATTTTTTTGAATTTTAAAATTTATGGAGTCATGCAACATATGCCATGTGATTCTATCCCAAGACCTATTATCAGTTCCCCTTATTTTCAGTAAAAATACACACACATTAGATGGAAAGCTTAAACATCAAGTTTGTTCTTATTAACTAGCTTTAAGATGGCATGCTCTTCTTCCACTTTCATCTCACTTTTACTCCCATTATTTTTTTATGGTTATCATTTCCATCAATTTCAATGGAGGGGAGAGCATGAAGTTGAAGACACACACATAATTCCTATATGCTAGATAAGAGATGGGGTGTGCCAAAAAAATAGTGCATACTTAGATCCTGTAAAGAATTCTGGTGGGACAAAAAATAGTATTTATATTTTATACATCTATGATTCCTAGGTAATACGTAATGGCACATGTCATTTTCTAAATTAAAAAAATTAAATAAATAAATAGTGTATGTAGCTGTTCTACATGTGTTGGAAATTGAAGTAGGTGTCAAACAAATCTTTGCTCAATTCATCACCATGAATACACCTATGAGATAAAAAAATATAAATTACTGAACATTCAATGTAAATATAATATTTTCCCAATTGTTATGTGTAATAATCCATATAATCCCCTGATTGACAAGGAAATTTCCAAAAGTTTTGAAATGAAATGATATTAATTACATCCATAAAACTAAATAGTTTATGGGACCACTAATTTCAATTAGGGAAAATTTTAATAGAAAATATTAAAATAAACTTGGGGTTTTTCAAGAGATTCAATTTCAAAATTATGGAAAATTAGTTTAGGAGGTGGATAATTGTGTAGGCAAATAAAGTGTTGGAACAAGGTGAATTGAGGATGATAGATTATTTAAAGGAATTTGCATAAAAAATTTCCCTACACCTACATATGATTGAATATTTGTATTCCTCTCAAAGAGTTATACAATTAAAAAAAAACATATCTAAATCTGAGTCTGTACACAAAAGTCATGACCTCCAAAAGTTGACAGGACTTATATTGTATATGCAGATGGCTCATCTGCTTATGCAATCATCCTATATTCATATACAATGTAATTTATGTCAACTTCTGAAGGTCATAACTTTTACATACAGACTTAGATTGAGACGATTTATTTTTTAAATTGCATACCTCTTTGAGAGGAATCTAAATGTGCAATTAGATTTATGTTTAGGAAAGTTTTTACGCCCTTTTCCCTTTACCTCACAACCTATCTATTTTAGCTCTTCAATTCATATAGTGATTTCTCAAATTGTACTGATGATTTATAAACACAACCAAATTAATTGGAACCATGTAGCTTCTTGAATGATGTGATTGATGCTACATAAGTGTAATAATACTGATGCTTCCCATTGGATCATCTTCACCATGCCAAAATAAAAAATAAACCAACAAAACTATATGAACACACAACCACTATTTTTGGTTGATGCAAGATTGTATGTACACCTTGGATGCTCCAACATCACTATATTTTACACTACAAGTATATTTATTTGAGTAATCATTTCCATTTTTCTTCTAATCCATCATTTAATAATTCTTTAGAGTAAATGCATATGATTAACAATAATCAAATGAAATTAATAGAAAATATAGGTGGTTGAAAAAAAAATGTAGGAGGTTGAGAGAAAATGCAGATGATTATAATTATTTTATATAATTGATAATAAATGCAGTCAATTAATAGCAATACAATCAATTGATAAAAAATGTAGATGATTTCCAACAAAATATAAATGATTGACAAAGATGTAGATGATCGATAGCAAATGTAGATGATTGATAATAAAATGTAGATGATTGATGGTAAATTCTAATGATTGAAAATGATGTAGATGATTGATAATAGATGTAGATGATTTATAGTAAAATGTAGATGATTGACATCAAATGTAGATGATTGGTAGCAATGCAAATAATTGACAACAAATGTATATGATTACTAACAAAATGTAGAAGATTGATAATAAATGTAGATGATTAATAGTAATGAAAATGATTAATGATAGATATAGATGATTAAAAACAAATGTATATGATTGCCAGGAAATACAAATAATTGAATGTGGTTAGATTATCAAATAGTATAAATATGGTGAATGCACCCAAATTGACTTTCAAGGTACCAAAAAAATATATTTATACACATGTAATTGATTTTAAATAGGTGAGTTGACCCTAAAAAATAACTTACACCCTAAAAAATTAGGTGATTGCATGTTATTGAATACCCCACTAAATCACAAAATGCCAATTTCTGAAACTATAACATTCATGAAATAATAAAAATTCACCTCTAAAAGTTTCCCTGATTTCAATGATTTATTCAACCATATAATTCATGGGACTAGTGGTATCCATTATAAGGATACTCATCTTATTTATTTGAGTTACCATCTCTCCCAACCCTTTTATTCTATTTTCCTCAAATATCTCTACCATGGCGTCAAATCTAATTGCTTCCTCATATTTGGTTTGGATGTCTATGTACTTTGGACATTCAAGGAAAAAATAATCCTCTGTGTTAATTTCCCTTGTATTGCATAAAACAAAAATATTCACTTCCCATTATTCTTTAGGTGTCAGTGATCTGCTTTCCCCACATCTAATCCTATGGGAGATAGGCCTTAGTTAATAAATAATAATATTTTCCATTTATTTAATTTTATCCCTTATATATGCTTTCTCACAATCCCCATAAGAGTGAATGCACAAATTTGTGGGACAAAAAAGGGTCATTTTTTTGGGAAAAAATTCATTACTTACAAAGGGTGAGTGCCCTTTAAAAATAAAATAAACCTCATTTGAAATGGGTTAGTAACTATCCTAAAGGGTGTACAACCTTTGTAAAGGAAAGGATTCACACCCTTTAGAGTGCCAAAGGGTGTAAATCGTTTTAAACTTTAAATGGAACACACCATTTGCATTACAAAGGGCATATGCACTTTTAAGACCCCAAAGACACAAATAAAAATCTATGGTGATTTTCACATTTCATTTGTTTTTATTGTGATTAACAATCATTAAGGAGAGGAAATTAGATGGAGTGTATGATTTTTATGACAAACTCTTCTCCAATCATCTCCACCAAGCATACACTCTTGCATAAGGATCCTATGTATGTTATTTTCTTCCATAGATCATGTTGATACATGTGATGAGATCAAAATTATCATTAAATTTTTTTGGGACTCTTCAAAAAATAGTGCACATAACTCGCTTTTTGATACATTAGAGACCGTTTATAATGAAATCATAAATTTGACTTCCTAACTCGATGTAATACTACATCAAAGAGAGGTATTGAAACATTATTATTTTGATAAATTGTCCTATGAGGATATTAAAAATAAAAATATAAAAAAGAATAATTATATTTTTTGTTTCATATGCTAAAAAGCATCAAACCACCACCAACGAAGGAAAGCAAATCCCAGATTATTTTTACATGAAGGCATCCAAGTTAGGGAATACAGGTACTCATTTATTATAAATAGTTCCAAGTAGGACCAAAACTACCCCAAGAGAAATAAAAGGTCAATAAAACATAATTCCATCCTCAAAATCATGTATCATGCATTTTTATTATTTTAGAAAGGGCGTTCTTGAGGTTAGAATTGGTGGTTAGTCTCTCAATCGGGTGTGATGAGAGGCCAACAACCTAGTCTTAGAAATCATCTACAACCTTAAATGTGATGGCAATGTTAGTTTCAAGCCATAAATCACTGAAGATGGATTTATCCATTTTTAGCTTCAACACTGACAACATTTATTATCAATATTTCCACGCTCCTAAATATTAGTGAAAACATGCTTCCATGTCGGTTTAGAGGTTGAGGTCATGGGATCACATGTCATTCAACTATACAAACATGATCCAAGTGATAAAATTTCACCTAAAGATACTAAAGGTGGAAATACTAGTTGGAGGACAAGAACTTGTCTCTTCACTACCAAAAATTTGCATTTCAAGACCCATCACTAAAACTTATGCCACAAATTCATCCTAAAGTTTCCATTAACATGATATGGGATGAAATTATAAGGTTTTTCATGACTATGAGGATTGTTACGGTTCATTTCAATGAATTAGGGTTTTTGTTTTATGCACACCTAAATTTAGGATAAAAAATTGCATTTTTCTTATTTTTAGAAGGGCGTTCTTGAGGCCAGAATGAGTGGTGGGTATCTTGATTTGGCATGACAAGAGGAAAAGAACCTATTTTTGGACATTACTCACCATTGAGGACATGATTACAATGACATTTTTAAGCCATGAAGCACTAGAGGTAGAGTTTTCCATCTATAACTTTAACTTTGATAACATATATGTCAGTGTTTCCATGCTCCTAAATAATAGTAAAAATGCACATCTGGGTTGGTTTGGATGTCAATATCATTGTAGCACGTCATTTACATATCTAGATGTTATATAATTTATATAATTGTACCTGGATGTCTCTGAGGTATAAATGGTAGTTGGAGGACAAGAACTTCTCTTCACTACAAAAAGCTTATATTTTAGGACCTACTAGTGTAACTTATGCCATAGATTCATCTTGAAGGTTCCATCGATGTGCTATTGGGAGAAATTATAGGGTTTTAAAATAAGAATTATGGTTCATCTAGTTTATGCCAATGACTTAAAATTTTTATTTTACACATGCCTAAAGTTAGCCTTAAAAGTACATTTTTATTATTTTGGGAAGGGCATTCTTGAGGTTAGAATGGGTGGTTGGTATCTTGACTAGGCATGAATGGAGGTCAATAACATGGTCCTAGATTTTATTTGCCACCC